>JAQIXR010001087.1:0-15621 GCA_034700825.1 Quadroppia sp. Gr-Ori-00064
TTCAAAACGGTTTAAGACATGAGAAAAGCGATGAAAATGTATATAAATGTCTATAAAAACAAAGTTATCGACAGTTCATAAAAGTCGCGAAGAATGAGAAGAATGAAAATCAATTGAAAATTGATTGCCGAATGTATTGAGAGATAAGTGTTTAGAGAATAACTTTTTATTTGATTTACTGCTTCTATGAGAAAGAAACCAAAACTTCAATAAGTATTACGTTTACATAGATTTGCAAATATTTTTATATATATTTGTCAACAAAAAACACTTTTATTAACATTTGAAACACATTTAAACTCATATTTATTTTCATAAAAAACAACAATTTATCGAAAATCACATTCAATGCTATTTTGATCATAGGATTAGTTAATTAAAAGTCATTCACAATCGGAATAAACCAATCATTTTTAGGAACTTTTTCTCTTTTTTCTTAACATCTTTAGGAACTTATGTAAGGAATGGAAAGTAAATGACATATAATTCAAATCAAATCACGTTTTCTATAACTTCTATAACGGCGTCGATTGTGAAGTAGAGGCGGATTTCTTGGAGGGAACCAGTAGTGGATACATCCAATTGCGAGGGGAGTTAACCCAATGGTATCAGACATTAAATGTTAGACAGTGTTTGTGCCGCTCAGGCAGGAGAGCACAGGCAGAGAGGGAAGGAGAGCGAGAGAGGGCGAGAGAGAGAGAGAGAGAGAGAGAGAGAGAGTCGGTTGAACTTCAAGGTTGCGTAAAAATGATGGAAAAATGGAAAAAACGAAAAAACGATTTCAAGTCATATCTACTATATGTTAGGGTAAGTTAGGGTAGGGCTGAGACATGGCTGAGACATGGCTTTCTGTCGTATTCTTAAGCGAGTTGTCGTGTATTTCATATAAATGTCCCCAAATTTGGGTCAATTCGCACAAAAAACCGATGAAAAAATAGCTCAAAGTCTGGCACACATTCGACGTCATCCGTGTCTCGACTTTTCTATTGTTATGTCACCGAAAAGATGGTTATAATGTGTGGCAAAAGATTTCCCTTTCAATGAAGATCAAGGTCTGGAAGACCAGAGTTGTGTACGACTGGCCTAAACCTTGCCATAACCACCCCTATCACAGTCCCCCTCAACAAAAAGTATTTCCTTCACAGACTTTTGCCCTCTCTTGCAGTCCTCCAGAAAGGGAAACACCAATTGTATACCACTTTCCCTTTCATTAGACATTCTCTACCATCTGATCGTTTTTTTGCTCAAACACTTCGTCTCTGATCTGTATTTTCGCCAAATATATTATAATCATTTCGCACAACAGCTCCCAATTGCGCCCCTTATCTCCATTTCCCCTTGAGTTTGGTGGCACTGATATTCAAGTGTTTTTCACTGTCTCAGAAACCTTTGGACATTCTTTGGGGCCGACATTAGTCCAGTGCTCTGATAAGCGGCCGCTACTATAATATGCAATATTAGTGCAAATGTTGGGAAACGGTTTGAGAGGGAAAGGCAGTCGAGACACAAAAATGTGATTTACTGACGGCAACACTCTATGAGAGACCACTTCTCACTCATACAACTCTAAAACAGTTTAATGAATAATAATATAAAACTTAATTCAAAATATTTGAGACATTTTTGATTACTTAATATTTATCGTTAATTAAGTATTGATTCAAAAAAAAGATAAGAAATGAATTGTTTGTTTAAAAGCACTCAACAATTGATTAGAAAAAACATTTTAAAAGTTGACAAAAAAGTTTTATTCTTAAGGCATTAGACTCTACTCAGAAGAGAAGAGTGAATTCAATGCAATTTTAAGAGAAATTAAATGAGAAAAAGAGTTGTTTGATAGCCTTGAGCAGTTAAAGCCTGTAAAGTTGTGCACAACGGATGACATTAACCCTTGCAAGAAAAGTATTTTTACAAGGGTTGAACACCCGGCGCTTCCCTAAGCACTGTAAGCCCTGTGCCTACAGTAGAATGCTATGCATTTAGTCATTTAATGTCTTATGCAAATGAATGAATATTTTTAAGTGAATGAAAAAATAAATGTCTTTTTTGTCATTTAAATTACAAAAATTTTTGGGAAAGCATTCAAATGATGACTGAACTCAATATTGAATAATACCAGAGATTATTGAATAACTCAAAGAGTATATGAATTTTGAATTTTAATAAAAGCCCTCAAATTGTAGTCATTTTACAGCTTTTTATTTAGGAATTATATAAAAATCTAATGGATTGTAGTCTTTGAAGAACAACGACTAACTCAGAGATAAAATCGATTCAAGAATTATATTTATGAACAAAATAGAGACTAAAGGAATATTTGTCATCTATTGTCACTTTGGACAGACATCACATGCATTGTGTGCTATGGTTTGGATGATAGAAAAGAGAGGTTTGCGAGAAATAGTTGGTTATAACCAGAAAAAAGTCTGATTTTGTGAAACTGATTATACATTTATAGTGAGTGTTGTATCGGTTGATGAGTTGAGTTCAAAGTCCTCATTCAGTGCTTTATTAATACAAATAATATGCGAAAAACAGATCACAATTCATAATATAAATGTTGTATACCTTGAGTGGAAAGCATATAAAAATGAATGAGAGGTTCGTTTTATTGTAACAGTTATGGCATAGCATAAGCCAATTGTCCCAATCTATTATCTTATCAAACGAACCAATGCTAATAAAGAGCTGAATGAGGGGTAAATTTATTGGTATTATTTACTCTAAAACTCAGTTCATATCCGTTATCCTTGTTTTTTGGAGACCAATGCGTTTTGAATGCATTTCAAGCTCACAGTCAATGCTGAGTCTGTTTACCAAATGATAACATAATATATTACATCATAAGTACAGACAACTCAACATTCTTTCAAAGCAGTCTCAAACCTAACTGTGCTTTAAGTCAATTAAATATATTAATATAAAAACAATTATCAGTTTTATTGTAATTTTAAAACCAATTTTCACTGTAATTGATATTGAAATTCTATAACTATTTTAACGGTTTCACTGTATCTCTCAGTCGTCAACAAATCGTTCATTTTGTTGTCGATTTGAACCACTCATCAAATATTATCAAAACTTTTTCTTCGATAACTTAAGCAATTTTGGCGACAAATATGTATAAACTTATGCTCTGTTTGGCTCTGATATAACATAAGTGAAATTGAGTCAAATCTAGAACACAGAACACAGACCATAGCCTCAAATATTGACATTTTTGTATATCTTAAACCAAATTATGAGTTGGGTTTATGTCAAGTGTGATCACAAGGCCATCGGTGCGAAGGTTTGGCAAAAAGTTTATACTATTTACCAGTTTTTAGGATAAATTCAACATTTAATGCAAGCCTTAGAAATCATAAAAGAAATTCTTCATAAATACTCGTTAAACAAAATTACAATAAAAGTCATTCATTGCAATAAGTTATGAAATATAGTTCAAAAACATATAAAAACGGATAAAGAATAAGAAAAACTTTTTAAACGAAAATTTAGAACAAAAAATAATAGATATTAAATAGACGTTTAAAATGACATTCAATTGAAGAGAGAAAATAAAAAATTCATTAATGAGAAAATATATCTAAAAATCTCTATAAATGACATAAAATGTATTGAAAATTGAATGCAAAGTAAAATATATGAGCTTTGAGTCGAGTCTCTCTTCTCTGTCTATCATCTGTTTCTAAACTACAATTCAATATATAATAAATAACCAAATATTTAAAGGAAATTCATTTTTCAGTAAAATTGAAAGTGAAGTAAAATTACAACAAATATATGGGTTTGGAGTAAAGTCTGTGCCAACTGTGGGTCAGAATTACAGCATCTTTTGGTGCAGAAGTGCTCAAAAAATAGTGTAGTTTAAGGTATATAACAATAGCCTGACTAAGAAATTATGAATGAATGCAATGGCAGCTGCAAGTCCTCTGCCTGTCCTATGCCTGTCCAATGCCTGTCCAAAGCCGGCAGGTTTGTAAGTCCTGCAGCAAAAAATGCTCTAATAATGGATTGTATGGATTGTGTCAAAACTGAATTCACAAAATGCACAAACAATTGATCATCAATTGCTTGAATAAAAGTTCGCTAGACTTTGAGGAGAGAGAAAGTGAGTGAGAGAGCGAGAGAGCGAGCGAGAGAGAGAGAGAGAGAGAGAGAGAGAGCTACTATTGAATTGTCGTTTTTTGGATAGCAGTGATGGCAATGACACACTGCCCTCCATCACGAGCTCCTGTAGTATTGATGGCAGATCTACAGTACAGTCCATACCGATTGTGGCTTTTAGACTACAATTAATCATCGGACGAACTCTCTATTAATACATTCTATGGCAACAAATATTGAAGACATGAGGATAGAGAGGACAGGGAGGGCAGGAAAGCACAGTCTTCAGAAAAATATGAACTCAGGTTTAATATACACACGCTTTGAGTGAGAGAAACGTGTAGTTGTTATTTGAAACCCATATCCATATAAAATTGAATCATATCTTAAATAGTCTATAGAAAAGAGACCCAAACTTACAGTTAATAAAGCGATGCAACACTTGGAGTGACATCAAGTCTGTCGTTAATGGACAGTTGGAACAGACATCAGCACAAGATATTAAGACAATTATATATTGTTAATTGAAATACAAAAAATATTTAACAACTAATAGAGGATTGAATTTTAGAAAATGTGTTCAATAGTGAAACAGTTAGTCAAACAGTTAGGATATGATAACAGATGCAAAATTTAGAGTTCAATTGCCATCGCTTTCAGTCATTACTTCATTATGTCTTCACATAAAACAACAGATAATAGAAAAAAGATTTAAAAGAATTGGTAAATAAGATGTCTTCCAGAGTGGAAAGTGTGGTATAAACTGTTCGTTCAGAGACACTGTTCGACAGACAGCTCAACATTTTCAACATTCAGACCAAACCTTACCGTTAGAAACGCCAGTGACTGACGAACAGAGTTTGGATCAATAGTTTTGTGTGGAGTGAGCGCATTGAAGACATAAAAAATGCCACGAGATATGCCTCCCTGTGCTCTCTTTGCTCTTACACCAACTCATGCAACATAAAAAACATATACCGTATACACAACATATATGCATACCGTATACAATACAGCGCTGGCTATACTGTATGTGCTGTTCTGTTAGTCATTTACCAAAAAGTAGTTTTAAAGAGAATAAAAAATATTGATTATTAACAATGACTTAATTTATGTGTTTTTTTCTATAGTTTTACAGACATTTCGTTGATATTATGGACTGAATTATAGGCTTCGAAAAGCATTTATAATATTTTTCATTAGATATTAAACTTTAACCTAATTTCAAATCTAAAGTCAAATGCAATTTAATGCCGAAACTAATGATAAATAAAGTTTACAAACACTTAAGACGAATGAAATCTTTTGAAAACAAATCTTTATCTTCGCTAACATTTGGAGTCAATGAAAACTAATTTTTCTTTACTCTTAAATCATTTAATGCAATGAAAAACAGAATAAAGATTTCATTGGAAAAGATTAAAACTAAAAAATTGAGACCAAAAAACATAGCAAAAGAAATACACAGAGTATTTGATTCTTGAATTCATTATTTAAAATCTATTTATCGGAAATCAAATAAAAAATTGAAACTAAAAAAGTTGAAAAAATGTTACAAAAAATACTATTGAAAGTACAAAAAGCCGACAAAACATAATTTTTTTGCAATTTTGTTAAAGTTTTTACAATCAATACAATTAAAACTCGCATTCAATACAAAAAAGCATTGAAATTATATATGGAATAATATATAAAAAAATATTGAAAAAATATGAAATCTTATATATGAATAGAAAAACTCATAGAGAACTAGAAGGGAAAGGGGGGAGAAAATTGATGGGAAAAAATCCATACCATTCACATTCAACTCTACCTTCTAATCGATTGGCGCACACTTTTCTTACTTTCCTTTTTTCACGCACTCTTACGGCACATAAAAACGTGTAATAATATATAAAGAGATGAATAGAAAGGAAAGAAAACGTCTTCTCTTCCTCACTCTCCTTCTCTCCTTTTATTCTCAACCCTTTCCTATGTCTGTCCTTCAGTGGCACTCAAGAAGAATCAAAATTGATTGAGAGTTACATTTCCGCGAAGTGTATATCAAAACACAATATAAAACAAATTATATTAAAAAAGAAATTTAATCTTAAAAGTAGAAAAAGTTGTACTTTTCGAGTGATAATAAAAGTCACACTTTTTTGAATTCACTTTTTTGTATTCATTGATTGAATTTCTTATATCGAGAACAAAGTCATTGACAAAAGTTTTGATTTTTTTTATACAAAAAACTTTTTGCATAAATAAAATGATTTGTTAGGTTTCAAACCATTGGTTTTGATGTGTATGTAATAGTTATGTCCACAACATGTTGTTGCCATCCATAGAGTGATGTTCACCGACTGTTCACTCTATCGAATAGTACTCTTCACTATAAGCGCTGGTAGTTTTGGTAGTTTTTAAAAAGAAGAAAAGGTTGGCGATTGCTTGTGGCCAATGCATAAGGGCTCAAGAAATAGGCAGGACTTTGGGCTCAGTTATATAACTGAAGCAAACACTGTGTGTCTGATAATAAAGTCCTTTTTGCCAAAAATGTTTATCTCCTCTTATGTTATGTTATGTTTTTTACTCGTCTTTTGGCTCTCGAGTCGACTGAAGAAATGTTTAAAAATAGCTTAACAACAAAACAACAAATAATAATAATATAATTTCTTCTATACTATTATTTCGTTAGTCTTTGCATAAAATATTCAAAATTTTAAGCATAAAATTCATAGTTATTTTTTAACTCAATCTAATAGTTTAGGTCAACATTAAGTGTATTGTATTTGAAATGTATTTTTGATCAAAAATATTAATACGTTATTCAAAACCATATGTTTTTGATATATTGATTCAAATATTGGACACGAATTTTAAACAAAACTAAAATATTATTTCAATCGCGCCAACAGTTTTTCATATAATATTAATCTAAATAAACAAACAATTATTTGAATATTATTTCTTTTTTTAATTAAATTTTATCATAAAAATAATATTTGATTAATTTCTGTCTTTTGTATTCGTTTTGTTTGCTATCAAAAGTGTATTGTATTTGAAAACTAATTTAAAGTCATTATCATTGCATTAAATATAAACAGTAGTCATGAAAGTGAGGAAAGGGATGCATCGAATAGAATGAAGTAGTGGTCCAGTTGTGTGTCCGCCCAGTCATCCATTCAGTCGCCAATCCCTTAGTCAGCATAGAAGTGATGCGGAGCTAAAGGGATGACTGCAAGCCATAGAGAGGAAGGGTTTGACTACATATGTCAGTATAGACTGTGCACTGACTGCCTGTGCCTTACAGTAAAGGTGCTGCTAATGAAACTAGTAATCAATGATAACATTCAAATAAATCCTTTTCATTGGGAGTGAAAACGGCTTTAATTTTATATATTTATATAATATATAATCAGATCATAAAAGAGAGTGAAATTTCAGTTGAAAACAAGTTCTTAATTACTTTTAAACCTAAAGTAAAACTCTTTTAAAAGCAATAAATCTTTCACTTCTAATAAATTATATCATATTTATCTAAAGTATTATTTATTTTAATCTAAAGTAAATATAAATTATTATAAAAATAAACTCTTTTGAAGTTAAAAATTATAATAAAAATATATATAAAACATTCATTTATTATAAAATAAAATTATTTCATTTTTTAGACAAATTGAATGAATAAAAAATGTTTAATTTGTTGTTTAAAAGTTTTAATCATTAAATTTGCTCTAATTTTAATTAAATAACAATTGAATTTTAATTGAAATTCAGAAAAAAATTGTTTTAAGTCTTAATAGTAAGAAAAATGTCAAAAGAGGTAAAAAAGGAGTGAATAAATAAAATGTTTTTTGAACTGAATCGAAGAAAATGAGAAAAATGTTGAAACTTATGAAACGATTAGAAAAAGGATTTCATTCTAGAGATGAAGAAAAATCGTAAAAAGTTTTACACTTAAAATAGCTTTTGTTTGACTGAAACTAAAATAAAATTCTTTGAAAATTTATTGAAAACTTTTTGGATTCAAAATAGAATTGAATTTATTATAAATAATACAAAAAAAGATGAAAATATTTTGTTGACTCAAACCAGAAGAGTGTTTATGAGACATAAATATAAGACACTTGTTTGAGTGCCAGCACAGGTAGGTATGCATTTGGGCGATGCAATTGAATTTGTTTGTTATCTAAGAAGAGAAAATGCATTGCAATTGATTGCATACCAGTGCTCTCGTCTCTCGTCAGACGGATTATATGATTATTATATATTTTGTGTCTATTCGTAGACCAGTCAGTCTATGACCTGACCCGCAATCGGATAACTGTTTTGCAACGCTTTCGTAACAAATAACACATCCATTGAAGGCATTGACCCTTCGGTGCATCACATCATTAGCCGACCAATGAATAATTTGTGTACAACAGGGCACAGGTAGTAAACAGGGGCATAAACAGGTGAAGGAAGTTTTGTGAGATAGAGAGGGGGAAAGAGAGGCACAAAAACACATTCATTACGCAATACACGGATTGACTTATAATATAACAATTGTTTACTGTTTTTTAATTTTAATTAACATTTAATATTATTTGTATTTAATTCTAATTTTAATTAAAAATTATTCCGTTATTAAAATAATATTTAAAAAACGTTTAGATTTAATGCTTTTCAATGTTTATATATATTTTTTTCTTTTCTCACAATTTTTTTTTATATTAATTCATAAAAATATTACAATTAGTGAAAAATCGATACAAAAATTGGATCATATGTTGTATTGATTTTAATTTAAGGTCATTTGAGATATTTTGATGCAATTCATCGCAAATATAATATATATTCACATAATGATAGCATTAAAAAAATTTGAATAAAAAATATATAAAAACTACTTTTATATAAAAAATATATTTTAATTAATGATTGATTTATATATTTATTTGCATTTAATATTGAATTCAATCAACAGTTTTGTGCCCAAAAAACAAGAGCTGCGGAAAAGAAATTATTCTTCACTAAAATGTTAGACTAAAATGAAAAAAAACTGATATTTATTTCACTGATTGAGTAATGCCTTAAAGGCCTAAAACTGCTGAACCCCTGTAGCCCCTGTACCCCCTATGTAACCGTTTTTTCCTCTATTTTTTGCTTGTCTTCACTGTCTGTCTGCACAAACAAACAGTCAGACGCTTAGTATTCGCCCATTAGTTGATTGCAGGCAAAGCTATGTCTGATATTCAGGTAACAAACAGGTACTGGTATTCCAGTCCATGTCATAGACAGGGGTTCAAAACATTTTTCTCAAATCTTATTCTTAAATTTTTGTACACATAATTCAGGGTATGATTGGATGAAATCTATGGCTCAGAACTGGGGAGAGAAAGAGAACGTCTCATAACTGGACTGATATGAACTGGATATAAAATTGAGAACAAATATACTATTAATAAATTGTTTTTCATTTATTTTACAAAACAATTAATTTGTGAATATTTTATATTTTTATATTAAAAATACGTTTATTTTTAGAAATCATACGAAAATAAACCGAAAAAATGTTTTCAAACAAAAAATGAAATCAATTGAAAAAAATAATAAAATAGTCGCTCAATGGTATAAATAGTGTAGAAATTGTGAATATAATGAATAAATCATGAATTATTCAAAGAGTGAAACGAAAGAAAACAACAAATGTATTGTAAAAGACATATAAAAGAGAAAAACAGTGAAAATAAATGATATTTATATTAAACATAAGATAAATGTCATTAAAGTTAAGAGAATTGCAAAGAATTTATAAGAAATTCAATGCAAATATAAGAGTGTATATTAAATGATGTTATGCGGCACTGGTAGTACTGGTGATGGTTTGCCTGTAAACAGGAAAATCAGTTGTCATTGCACAGCACATAACCTACTTTGTTGTCAGTCTCTGGCAATCAATTTTTTGTGCAATTCATAATAACAAGTGTTCACTGTTTTCCTCTGTCATACCAGTCCTCCAGTCCTTTATAACTCTCTCATCAATACAAACAACATTGTATCAAATGATCCGATTCTGATCACAACATAAGAGCTCATAAATAACTATAAAATTATTTTATTTTTATAATTATTTGCAATATTAAGGCAAAAGTGAGAGAAGAGAAGAGAGTTTGCAATCATATAATTCCCACTCTTTTTGACAGTCGCTTCACTTTTAAGTTCAACAGTCGTGTCATAGAGTGTTAGACCAGTGCCTGAGAGCCAGTGCCGGAGATGTGAGGAAAGAAAAGAAAATGCATTTCACGAATACAACCAACGCTTAGGAAATGAAAGCCTAAAAACACTTTCACTTTAAGCAAACGTTAATTATATTTGGTTTGAATTCACAGACAGTTATGAAAGAAAGTTGGAGTTAGAGATGGAAGCGATGGCCAAATGGGACACAATCGCAATGAACAGATGCAAGACTAGTGCCAGACATGGGTTCCTGTCCGTAACGGTTGCACAAGAAGTTTGTGCCGGTTATGCTATAAGGAAGGGTCAGACAGAAAGTGCGTGGGAAGGAATGGGATGACTGGCGAAGAAAGTAAGAGTCGATTGAATGAATTGCTTAAAAGATTTGTTTTTTAGGCTTTTTTGGTGACGGGATATCGTTGGCCGGATGGCTATGTCTATGTGCTTTTCAGCCCTCCCTGTGCTCTATAGTTATGATCTTTGATGATGTGATGCACACAATGTTAATGAGCCGTCCATTGGATGTATAGCTATAAGTGAAAACCGAAACCCCTGTCGAGTGACTCAGTTATGTAATCGTGACATAACTGACTCCAGACTTAGTGCGGAAACAATGAATGAAATGCTATGAAAACAAGTATTGAAATCCAATAAATAACATATTTTTTGTCTATTTTCTTCAAACGCGTGAATCAAATAAATCAAAACAATTCATAACTAAGTCTTATTTCGACTGACAATCAAATCAAATAATAATAGATTTACAGATATTTTCTATGCTTTCAATACCTTCTTAAGTATGTTATTAGAGTCTCATTCAATGAGACTTAAGACTAGAAAATAGGGTTTTATTTGTTTTTTATTTGATGTAAGAGTTGTTAAACAAATTGATATGAATTCAAATGATTATTATTCTGTGAAAAACTATTGGTGTAAATGTTGAGCAAAAAACAATGTTAATAAAGGACTGGAGTCTGAGTCACGACTTTCTGCACATAAAATTCTGAACACATGTAGTAGTCATAAGTGTATGACTTTCCCAATGAATGGCTTAAAAAATATGGTTTGAATGAAGAAAATTGGATACGATTTGAGTGATGGCTCACATAAAAACAATTGGTTTTGCATTTGAAATATCAATAAAAAGTCTTTTTTGTAATTCACAATCAAATGAAAACTTATTTTTTGTCAATTAATAAATGAAAAAATATAGAGAAATACTAATAAAGTATTAATAATAACGAGATATAAAATGAGACATAAAATGCTCTTTTGGTGGAAAAGGAGAGAAATTGTATTATTATTAGAATTGTACCCAAAAAGTGGACACACAATAAAAGTCGGTTTATATGAAAAGTGCTTTTCGTAGCCTTTTTTGTTCGTATGGAAGAGAAAGTGTTTTATTTTTTCGTACATTAGTGGCTGTGCTCACAGTATAACGACTGGTGCTCTCACAGCACACAACAGTTGCAAAAATGGTCTCATAAGTGGTGGTGAGTTTGGAGAGTATAGGGTCAACAGTTGGCACAGGCAGGGAAAGGGTCACTCTGTTGTATAACAGGCAGACCATTCTAATAATGATTACATCCATGAGAGAGAGACAATATTTTTAGCATTTGGGCGCATGTGGTCGGGCTATACATGTATGTGCCATAACACCAGTGTTACAAACACACCGATAGCTTTAGCTCTGCTTTTTTTCGGGGAAAGCCTTAGTCTAGAGAACAACAAATAACATAACAAATATTTTTTTGATGTTTTCATTGACAATTTTTTCGTTGAGATTCACAAACAATTCAATTAAATTCAATGTATATTTTTCACACTATTTCACACTATCTCTTGATTTGTGAATAATTTATTGAAATATTAGTCGAAAACAAAGTCATCGCTCATTTCGCACAACTATTTCATAGAACTGATGACACGATAAGTGAATTTTGTGACCAAAAGAAAGTGAGAGAAAAAATCATTGTTTAAAAACTTTTTCCTCATTTGTGTGAAAATGCAATTTCTCGCCATTCGATCGCAAATAATGACCAAAAAACCCCTCAACCCATCTGCCCCTTCAGCACACCATACATATGTAGAGTATGAGACATAGGGAGAGGAATGGGAGACAATGGCTTTAGTCATTTGGCCAGTAATGCGTTGCGTAAAAAAGGGGGAAACAGAGAGATGGATGAGTTTGGCAAAGGTTTTGTCCAAAAAACTATTGGAAAAAACCAGAAATGACTGAATAAATGAATCTGTGATGCAATGAATCTGTTTTTCTGTATAAATGGCTTATTTTTCTCCTACTATTCCTTACATTCTCTCTCTCTATCCCTAACCAAATAACTCCCTAAACGTCCAAACAATCCATTCATTTGAATGGGAAATGAATTGCAAAAGCGTTTGAATCCGTTTTGATTGTGATTCACAGCAGACAAAGCGATGGACACAAATAGATAACCAATTTTTGCGTTAAAATGTCATTAATAAACGTCTCGTAAATAAACGAAAAAAATGAAAGATTAGAAATTGAAAGGATTCGGAACCTAATGCTAACTCAAGTTTTGAGTCATTCCTGACAAACAAACTATAATTTCTGTTAAACAACAACAATATGAAAAGTCATTATTCGTGTCATTCATATATTTTTTTATATAAACTTAATGTTAAAATATATTTAGTATTCAATGAAAAACTATTCTATGTTTTGAGGCTAAATATAATGCCTTAAAAGTGATGGCAAATAAATGACTTTAATTAGTCTCAACTCAATTAGCAGTAATAATACAAACGAATTATAATTTTATTAATTCCTTATCAAACACTATATAAAAAACTTATTATAAAATAATATGTTTTGAATTAAGTCTAATATAATATTAAATATAATTTTCTTTTTTATATTATAAAACATTCAGAAATTGAAAACAAATAAAATAAATGTCATAAAATTAAAAGAATTTTCGACGAAAAACAATCTAAAAATATAATAAATGTGTCAAATAATTGATACAATTATTATAAAAAATGAAATAATTGTACAAAGAATTGAATAAAAGTGAAAAACAAAATACTTCTACCGATGATTTCGGAGAAAATATCAGCAAAAAAAGAGATTATTTTTATATTAATCTCTTTATAAATGAAAAATATTCAAAGTTATTATCATTCTATGAATAAATGATTTACTCTTTCGCCTAAACAACACTATATTTAGTCTTTAAGAGTGTATTACAGAATATTCTTTATAAACCTCTCTCTCATATAAACCATATTATCTGAAGATTTATTTCCAAAGAGTATTTCATATTTAATGAATGTTTCAATACTTTTGATACACTTGTCATTCACTTCACAATCATTTTAGACTAACTCACTGTCAGTCATATCAGACCATTTGAAATGAAGGTGAAATATGTGTTCAAATTGATTGTTAAACCCCTTTCACTCCATAGACCTCTTTGTAGGGCTTTTTCAATGACATAAAATATGTTTTTGAGTGACTCTGAAAGTCGTGTTTTGACTTCTATGGACTATTGAATGAAAAACATATTTAACGTTCAATTCATTCTTATGTAATGCTAATAGTATTTGTCATTTCTTTGTCAACACTTTCTTATTAACACTTTTATTATTTACGAATTTATTATTTATTTACAAATCTCTTGCATTGAACTTTATTTTATAAATTGTTTACTTGTTTTTGATTTCAATTCTAACAAAATATTTGATCAAATTATTAACAATTATATTGTTATTAATTTAAAGGAAATGTTTTACTGTTTGTCCGTTCAATAAATCAAAATACTTATTCAAAATGAGGAAAAATTCTGAAATTAAATAAAATAACAAAATTATAATTTTTATGTGAATTCAATTTATTAGAAAAAGACTGAAAATAAGAAAAAATTAACGATATATGGCTTATGACTATAAAAGCACTAATTGTTTGATCGAAAGTGTATTTCCATTAAAAATATCATTTGAATTATTTTGTATCAAATATATGAATATGAGATCAATAGTGTCTGCAATTGAGGTCATTCCGGTGTCAGTGTGTGATCGCAGTTAAGGGAAGAGAAGTATGTTTTTTAATATCAAATGCAACAAAATCTCAATTTTTATACATAAACAGCCAGTTTGTTATGGGCTGAAAGAGACTTCTCATATGCAGTACCTGTTGTTTATTAAAAAAAAGGTATTTTAAGCGATTTATAGGAATAAAAAACGTTATGAAAAAGTTTTTAAGTCAACATTTTATGGTATATTTAGTAATAAATAGTGAAAAACAAGCAAAAAAGGTTCCAAAGGTCATTGTTTGAGGTCATTCGGCTCTAGAGGTTGTATAACATAACCTGAAGTGAGACATAACCTGAAGGGTGTGACAAAATATAAAGCTATAAATTTTGGCGAATTATTTACTCAAAACAATTCAGAGTATTTTTCTCACAGTCGACAGACATAACTGTAAACGAAACGGTGCTTTCAATTCAATACATTGTTTATCGCTTTATATATTGTATAACTTTATTCAATATCTCGAATGCAATGCAAAACATAAGACAAACAAAATTATTTTGTTTTTCAACTTAAGGTTCAATTATTTCAACAAAAGAATTATATATTTTCTTCGAGTCAAAAATGTTCAAAAAGTTCATCTTTTGCTCTCAAAGTAGGAATCGATTCTTCGAAGAGTGAAAGTAAAAAATTGTGAAATGAATGAATTAAGTGTTTTGAGAGCAAAGCCATTAGTAATAAAAAGAGCGCAAAAGTTGCCAATGATTTAAGTAATGCATTTGATAACCAATTGTGAGGCAAACATCACATCCCTAACCATATTCACCCTCAGCTCGGGCTAAGTCTACTTTATTCTCTCTTATAGTCGGTATCTGATCTCCGAGAGCTCGACCAACAGAATGTACTGTCACTGATTGGTTGGTCACTATTTACCACAATGTCATCATATGATCGATAGCTAGACATAAATCTTCAGTAATAATAAAATGCATAAAAATCTATATAATGTTAATCACCAAAGACTTTGACTCCAACTTTTTTGACACAAAAAATGCATTCAATATTAATATTATATTTTCTGATTTGAAACAAAAATTATTACAAAATTAATTTCTGTTCAAAGAATAACTCAAATATTTTTCAATTCAATACTTATAAAAGAGATTATAAGAACTGAAAGACAAAAATTAGAGATTTTTTTCTGCAATAAATAAATAATAAATACATTAAATGTTTGCTCAAAAAAGAGCTATTGATTGAAAACAAAACCCCTTTGAAAAAACAGAGCCTTTGATAAATATGAAC
>JAQIXR010001088.1:0-15620 GCA_034700825.1 Quadroppia sp. Gr-Ori-00064
AGAGAGAGAGAGAGAGAGAGAGAGAGAGAGAGAGAGAGAGAGAGATAAAGTGTTTTCTAATAGAGAGTGAAATTTCGATACGATTTTCAATAGACATATAAATATGTGAATAATATTTAAGTTATTATAAATGATTTGAAACCCTATATAAGAAAACAGTGAAGATAGTGCATATAGTGAAGGTCGGTTTTTTCTGCATACACATATTGTGAGCACAGGGAGACTATGTGTGTGCCAAAGAAATGTTGAAATTTTAGGTTCAAATAACTTTGCGATCAATGCATAAAATTTTTTGTTAAACCATATCGACTGCAAAATTAGAGTCACTTTTATATATTGTGGGTTCACTGTTCACACAGACGTACTTACGTTGGCAGCACAGGGAGTATAAGACAGTGCGAGCCATAAGAATATAAATTACATATTTTGTGTATTAGTTGAACACAAGTAGCGAATACTGAATGATAACAACTATAATAATAGATTTATATATATTTCTTACTTATAATCAAAATTACAGAATAGAGAGAAAAATGTTTTTCTGTGTATGAAATAAAAGCTTTTATTAGATTTCTTTCTCTCTCTCTCTTATAATATCTTCTCTTCACTTCAAAACACAATAATATTATTATTAATTTTCAATGAGTTTTGACCCAAAAATTCGACATAAACTCTGTAGACATCTCTCATGGAAAGTATATTTCGAATCAGGGGTTGTATTAATAGAAAATGTTTTTTAATATTTGAGCTTAAAATTGAAAGACAAACACAAATGTTAGACATATATGAAGAGTAAAACATATTTCTTGTGATCCCCAGAAATATAGCAATTATTAGTTGTAATACATATCTGACAGACAGTCAGTCAGCGATAGGTCTCTCATAAACATAATTATATATTTAAGAAAAACAACATTTCTTTCTCTCATTTCAATCCGGAGACAAAATAGAGATTTATTTTATTTATTTTCAAACATTTCACTTATAATCTCGACTTTGAATTTTCAAATGAATAATATATTTGCAAATATTTTGAAACAAAAATATCTAAATGTCTGACAATAAAGAGATTCCGGATTTCATTTAAGATATTATTTAATGTTTAGAAATATCTATCAAATCATCAAAAAGAAGAAAACATATCAAAAGAGAGAAAATATTATATTTTTTCTTTTATCTATACTTTCGATATTATAGATATTTTGCTTTCGATAACATTTTCTGAACCAAAAGACTGCAAGAATTTGAAGAATTATTTATATTTTATTTTTTGATTATTGATCAATAAATGACTTTCATTAGAAAGTGATATTCAATTGATATGAATTGAGATTTGAATGAATCTTTTGATCAGATTTTATGATTACAACAAAAAACAACTAATACTTTAAAGAAAAGTTAGGGTTTGGTTGTGGTGTGGGTTCCGAACCGGCAAACATTTCCCACAATACCTATAATAAATTTGATCTAATTTCACAATCGATAGCCCAATAATCAGCGAAATTTTCCCATAATTTTAGCGAAAATCACTGTTTAATAACAAACGAAACCTTCAAAATGTTTACCGAAAATGAAAAAATAGTGATTTTTTGATAGCTTTGACGAAAATTATGAATACTTTTCGTCAAAATATATCTTTGATTTTTTACCGATGAGAGAGAGAGAGAGAGAGAGAGAGAGAGAGAGAGAGAGAGAGACCTTATTCGGAACAATGGTATCAAATGTATATATCGAGAAGAAATGGTAATATTATTCTCTCATAAGATCCAAAGTGTTGGCCAATAATCACATGAATAATAAGAATAGCCATTATTTGCCATTCATTTTGATGTCATATCTCTGTTGTGGTTATGTTTGCGTGAATTGCAATCCAAAGACATTGAAAGCCATTCAATTGATTCCAAACGAGAGATACAAAGAGAACACAAGTTTTCTGCTCAAAATGTGAGAGAATGTATCGAAGGTTTTGCCCCCTTTGAGAAAAATAGCCCCAAATAATCTCACCATTAGAGGAGCGATTGCAAAGAGCTGTTGTTTTTTATGATTATTATTGAAATTGTTTTCAAAAGACCTTTTCGTTGATTAGAAAAAGGAAATCAAATGAAGTGTTTTTTCTCTTCAATTGCAGTAAATGAGAGAAACGAAACAAAATTATTTGAAACAAAAGACAAGAAATAATAATAAAAAACTAATTCAATTCAATGTAAAAAGAAAATTGATTTTCAAAAAAAAAATTGTTTTCAAACATTTGTTGTTCACTAAAGAGTTAATGAAATTTCAAAACTTATTGAAACGTCTTATCTATGAATTAAATTATAATATATCTTATCTAAACCATAGGTTTGGTCTTCGGGTTCTTTGCATACCAGTGCTCATCTCAACCATAAGTATTGTTTAGAGAGAAAAAAATATTATGTTTTAATTCACCTGAAATAGCAGTCGATAGACAGCACAGGCATAAACATAATGATAGATATGTTCGGAAAGACAACCAAAAGCATAGATAGTGTGAAGAAAATGATAGAAAAAGAAGAGAAATATATTTATAATATTATTTTCTTTGATCACATCTTATGCTATGTTATGAAAAGATCAAATCCGTTGATAAATAAAGAGTAGATTTTTATATATGTATAACGTATTTCACTTACACATGAATACCATATCTATAGCACTATCGCATTCTTCTGGTCCGGTTCACACCCTGTGATGAACTTTTATTTTTCAATTCAAATGTGTTTTTATTTTATTTTTAACGAAATATTTCTTTAATATTAGAAAAATATCAATCATTTTAACTGAAAAGGGATTAGAAAATAATTTTTATATCAATTATGACAATAATAATGAAAATGTTATTAATTATTAAATGAAATATAATTAACACTAAAAATAATTATTCAAATATTTTTCATATGAATTAGTATTAAAAATGATTTTTATTTCAAAATAATATAAAACCGAAATAAATAAATGCTTTTTTCGACTCTCATTACTCGTTGTATTGAATGTGAAATTTGATTAATTATTCGTTATATAAATTGTATACAATTTTTTAGAGTTTATTTCTTCTAATATCAAACCTAAAAGTGATTTCAAAAACACTATTTAATTGAAAGCAATTATTATTTTGACAGAGAATAGGAAAGAGAGAAAAAGCTGTTCCTCTGATTATCTTTTATATCATCTTATAATAGGATCTGTAATAATAGTTAGCATTTGATTAATGGATAGAAATTTTTCTTATTTCATTCTCTCTCTCTCTCTCTCTCTCTCTCTCTCTCTCTCCCTCTCTCTCCTGAATCGGCGTATAATTTATATTAAATTTAAAGCAATTTATTCTTTCACTTCTATACTAAAAATCTGCTTATATTTAGCACATTATTCATTATAAATAATTTTTTTGTTCATCATTTTTACTGATTATTTATTATTAATAATCGCATCGAAAATAAAAATAATATTCACTTAAAGGAAATGTGAAATAATTTTTCAAAATCTCTCACAATTTGTGTAATTTGTTCTCCAAAATAAAAACCGATGAATAAGTGAATTGAAAATTTCAATCAATTGTTTTTAATGTGAATATTGTATTGAATTTCAGACAAATGTTTTATTTTTAGGCAAAAATCAATTTTATATTTTCTTTGAATATTGGAAAACAATATGAAAATTGTTTTTGCAATTTATTTGCAAAGAATTTTAATGAAATTTATTTTCATTTCAGAAGAAAAAGATTATATATTTTTATAGATAAAAATCTATAATTACTTTCGTATAGAAGACAACAAAATAGTAATTATTTTTCAATCACGAGTCAGAATAAGAGACAAAATATATTTATATTATAAATACAAATAATTTTTTTCAACTCTTTATGAATAAAAATTGCATAAAAAAGACTTCATTTTTAAGGGGAAAAGACTTGATATTTGAAAACATAAGTTATATTGAAATAAATATTTACATTATATTCACATTTTATAATAAGGGTTACATAATATCGCACACACATCCCGAAGCTGTCTCCTGGTGTCTCACTTTCTCGGCACAAGTAGTCATAAATAGTTGTGCTCTCACTTGTTGTGTACATAACTATGAAGTTTTATTATAAGACTTCTCCCAAATGACAGGAATATGTATTTTGAGGGACAGAAGAAAACAACAAAAAAATGACTAAACATTTCGTAGACCCAGAGATATAGAGATAATGTTGTTTTGGGAGAAAAGAAAATAAATTGAAAAAATATTTTCCTTTTTATGTCATTTGAGTTATTGCTGTGAAGTATGAAAAGTGAAAATATATATAAAAATACTTTTCTTAGCCAAACATTTGCCCCCTTTTTTACATGAGCTCGCTTATAATGTACGTGGGTAATTATTTTTATAGATATTCGTGTATGATATACACCATTGAATGTGCACTCTTGAGGAATGGGTGTTTATATCTGAGAAGAAAAGTTAAATATCATTTGAGAGCAAAAATATTTCATATAATATTCTCCACAAAAAAATATATAAATTTTTATTTACCCAAAAAACATGTGAAACATAAAAATTTATTATAAGTTTTTTTTTGGGGCACAAACTCTATTCACCACTCATTCATTCACAGCAAGTATTTTATGTGACTTTGAATATATAGAAATCTTTATTTTTTGGGTTAAAAATTACATCAATTTTTCATATATTTTATTAAATTTAATAAAAGTCACAAAAAATTCTCAATAAATTATGTGAAAATATATGTAATATTTTTCTACTTAACTCACAATCAAAATATATTAGTTTTAAGCGCAATATCCACTGCCTCTCAACAGTCAAAACACCCTATTCTGCACATATATCACAGAGTGTGAGCACAGGTATCATAAAATACGTATAGAATTATATAATACATAATTTTATTTTATTATTTCTCATAAACAGTAATGTTTTTGAAAGACATATAAGAGTGTGTTTAACACATAAGAAAAACAACACAAAAAAAACTATGTTATAATAAATTAACATAAAATAAAAGTCAATACAAATAAATATAGTAATAAAATTCAATTTTTATTGTTTGAGAAAAATAATGTTTTTAATTCATATTTCAATAGAAGATAAGGAGAAAGAGATGTGAATAAAAAGTTGTGATAAAAGTTGTGTGTTTTTCGGTATTTATTTTGTGCGACAGAAGAAGAATAAAAAAATGAAACCATATTTTAATATCAATATTAAATGAGAATAATTTATGAATTATTTTCTCTCTATCGCTAAATGTCAGGCAAAAAGTGATATAAATTAACGAAAAATTTCTTTTTATTGCAATAAAATATTTGATAATATAATAACTAAATATAATATCTGAGCGTTTCGTAGAGCTCTGGGATTAAAGGTGTGGGTGAATGCATGTTATGTTGTGTGTGTACTTATGATATGTGAACGGCTATAAAAACCCCTTAAAAAATTTAAAGAGATTTATTAGGAATAAAATAAAAGCACATTTGATGTCATCGTTTGATATATAATATATTGGATATATTTATAATATTATATACCTATTGAGAGCACCGGCATATTTACAGCGTTGGCAAAAGATAATCATATATTATTTACCCATAGGTTAGGGGCAAAAGTTGTCCAAAAGGAGTGAAATCGTATTATAAATTAAAACATAAATTATTTCAAAATAATCTCAATATAAATAAAATAAATATATTTTTGAAATAAAATATTCATTTAAATATAAATCTCATTTGAATTACTGTTTTAAAAAAATTAATTAAAATTACTTCAAAAAAGTGATTAAAAATTATTTTTATGGCAATATTTATATATTATTTTTCACATCAATAGTCCGGAAGAAATAATTTTAATGTTTTTTTTTCGTATAACAAAAGGGAAGAGAAATTATTTTCTATAAATAACATATAAATCAAATTCACATTTAATATAATTAAAAATATTTATTAAATGTAATGAATATGATATTAAACGGAGAGAAGAAGAGAATGAATGAATGAATGTTAAAGAAAAGTAATTAAATGAAATGAAGAGAAAAATTATTTTATAATTAATATATAGTTTTTTTCTCTTCTTCTTATACTTTGATATCAGAATAAAAAATAAATTAACGAAAAGATTATCTCTAAAGAGTGTGTATATAAGAGTGAGAGAAGAGAATAGATTGAAGTGAAGCAAAAATTCATTTAAAAAACAAATTTCAATAATATTGAGCCCAAAGGCATATATACTGTGAGTGCATAACAGGGAAACACTGTTTTTTGGAGAGGTTTTGACGAAAATTAAAAGACAGACAAAAAAAGGTTTTTTTAATTCATTATTAATATGTATAATAACAGTGCGAAAGTGAATACCCTTTTTTAGATGGGATATTAGTTATGGATAGTTAGATAGAGAGCACAGCCTGTGCTGCACAGGTATGTTATGAATAAAAAAAATCAGAGTCAGGAAATGCTTTGTTCGGTCCCGATCTCAAGGGGTTTATGAAAATGATTTTCATTTATTAAATGAATTTTTAACATTAAATTTTAGAGTTCAATCAAAAACTGTTTTCATATGTATACCAAGTCAGGGGCATGTCATTCAAAGCGATATATGACCCCCTGGTTCACGAGATAATGAGTTGTGACGGAAAGAAAAAGTAGATCTCATTTACTGGTTGTTGTGTTTGTCGTTTGAGACCCAAAAATAAATCCATTGAATTGAATGATGAATAAAAATAAAGTGTTTTTCTTCTCATTTACTTCGTCTTTGCAACTAATTTCTGTGTTTGAGAGCACCGGTCGAATCGCACTGAGCTCTCTTTTCGTCAGTATTATATAGTGAAAAAAGTGTTGACCTCAGCAGCCATGCAATCAATCAAATGGGGATTCTGGAGACAGCACTGGTAGGGATGATGTTTAAAGAGAGAGAGAAGAGAGGGGCGAAACACGCGCTCACATACACTGTGTATATCTATGGCTATAACTGACAATAGCGTTGATTATGCCATGAGTTGAGGCCACAGAAAATGATGAAAATTTTTCTTATTCTTTAGTTTTCATTTGCCATCAAATTTGTTGATAATATGAAGATTGAGTGCAAGAATAGGTGTAAAATTGGATTTTCTTTTCTTTTATTTTTTTTCTCTCTCTCTCTCTTGTGCTCGAGACTAATAATAATAATAATACCCCTTATATTGCAATATATTTTACACTCTATTCAAACACATTATAGATTAGATGCCATCGGAATGAGTGGAGAAATGCTTTTTTTTCGTTCCCTTACTTTCCATTCAATTCTCAAAACTTTATATGTGTTAACAAAACCTCAATTTTCTTCACACTTATTATACTGTGATATTCGATGGCACAGTCGGTTAGTGGCACTGTATCTCGAATATAGGGGCGCTTTCAATGTAAGACAGCGCTTTTCAACACTTTTTTTCTCAGTTTCGCAAATGAATAATCAATAAAATATTTTGACGAAAAAAAATATTATTTTTTTTTCATCTCAAGAGTCATTTCACTCTAGAATTTAAGGGCAACTTCTTTTTTAATATACCGTTCCCTTCTGACTGTGCTCTTTGAAGCCATTATAGAGTCATTGAAATAGTATTTGTGTATATATTGAGACGATTTTTCTTAATTGCTATTCAATTGATGTATTTTATGATAAATTATTTTTTAATTATTTAATGATTAATTAGTTTTAATTAAAAATAGTTTGTTTTAAAACGAGAATAACATCTATTGGAAAGAAAAGTATTTTTCAAAGAGTAAAGCAATTCATGCGAAATATATTTATAAAAGTATTTTAACATTCAATTAATGTTAACAAATGATTGAATGCATAGAAAGATATAAAGTATAGAATATTTTCTCTCTTTTCTGTCTTTAGTATTAATCATTGGCTACTGTTTTCTACAGTAATTGTATTGTAATTAATCATAAAAATAAAATAATAATAATTTTTGACTGTATTTCTGTTTGCAATGTCTCTCAAATTCATTTACCATTCATTAAAAACCAATTAATTATTTGTATATATTTTTTGTTTTACTATTTTTTATATTTTCTTTGTATTAAATGTTATTATTTTTTATTATTCTTATCGCAACTAAGACTTTCACTCATATATTCTCTCATATCTCCAGTTCCCCTATTGTTTGTGCCAGAAATACAGGTTTGAATACAAAAAGGGGGAAATACATTATAAACCCAATTGTATTCTTAAATCAGATTTTGCTTTTAAATGAATATTATTTTTATTAATATTAATTAATAAGAAAAAATATATTAAAACATATGTATTAATTGATTATAATTTTCAATGAGTTTGAGTCAGTTTTGGCAGTAATTTAATTGTTATGATTGGCACCGGTATGTAATAGAGCGAGAAGTGTGTTTTTAATCAATATATCACTCGTTATACACAATGACATTGGCTTTGATTGTGAGCAATGATAATGTTTTTGATGGAAAGACTATTTGATTATATTATTATATAATATAATATTCAACATCTAATACAATATCTAACAGTAGTTTCGCTTTTTTTGATTGATTAACGATTTTTATTGAAATGACATCAGATTTTCACTGTCAGTACGGATACTAATGTCGAGTCAAATGTTATAACACAACGTGTTATGAATTTTCATATAATTTTCAATTTTGACGAATATTTTTTAAATGATTAATGGCTTGTCGTTTGAAAAAATGAGTTTATTTTTTGACGAAAATATATATGTATTTCAATGATATGGTTCTCTTATATACCTATCCGTTGATGGACTTCACAGATAGTGAAAGTGAAAAATTGTATTTTATTTCTATATTTACTTTTTATTTATTTGAAAGACTATTATCAGATGTGATGTGAAATATATATAACTATTTATCTAACAATTAAAATGAGTTATAGTTTTGCATCAATTTTTAAACTTAGAAAAAATTGATTTTTTAATATCAGTTGAAATATCATATGATATATATTTTTCATGAAATACTGTCTCAAAAATATATCATTCATTTTATTTCTACGATTTTTTTTAACATTTGAAAATCATTTAAGAATTCAATTAAATATTTAAAAATTGTATTTAATTTTGAAATACATTTCTTATGAAATATTAATCATTTGAGAAAAAGATGGAAAAATGTTTTTATGATATTATTTATAAGAAATGTATTAAAAAGTTTTTTTATTCAATAATTTGTGTGTATATATCAAAAGCTATCGATGCGATGCGTTTATGAAGGAGAGGGGACAGGCATTCCATCCGTCCATCCACATATAGACCGCACCCATCAATAGTATGAGTGCCTTTGATTTTTTGGGAAATATATATAAAAACTTTTTTCCCTTCGAAACAAAAATTGTATTTTTCTTATTATAACAAAAATTGTTTTTGTAATCAATCAAAATATTTCTCAAAATATATATCAAAACCTTTTTGGCAGATGTTTTGGTCGACTATTATTTGATAGCATTTACTTTGATTTTAAAAATTTTATATCAAATCAAAACTATTTTATAGTTTTCTCAAAAATCCTTTATTTCTCAAATAAAACATTTTCTCATCTTTTTATAAAATCAAAACTTTATAAAAATTTTTTGGACCAAATGTTTTCAAGAGAATAAAAGACCATTCATTTGAAAATCATTTTGAAAACAATTTTTTACAAAACAATTATTAAAATAAAAAAATCATTAAATGATTTGAAAATTATTTTTCAATTCAATAACTCATTTAATAATTGATTTTGTTTTTTGATATTCAATTAAATCCTTTATTTATTTCAAACGACAGATGTTTTGAGAAATTTCATTAAAAACCCTTTAATTATGTTTAATAAATTAATCATTGATTTAGGTGTAAAGGGTTTGAAGGGGTTTGAAAAGCAATAAAACTTACTTTAATTGATGTTTTCTTTCGCTATGAAAATCTCAATGAAATCTCAGTCAAAGATCTGTTGAAAAATAGAAAAATATTTTTGTTAATAATAATGAAGAAAATATTGAATTAAATTTTTTACACAAAAATATTTATAAAAATGTATTTGACTTTCACTGAAGTCTCGCATCAATTGTTTTAATCATAAAACACATCATAAAAGCTATAATTTTTTGTCCGAAAAAGTTATTAATTTTAAAAGTCAGTCAAATATATCATAAAATTGAATAAAAAGAGAGAGAAAAAAAGTTTTCTTCACTTTTCTATACATTATTATTAAACAGAAAATTCTTCACAAAATGAATGAAAAAATATATTTTCGAAAACATATAAAACTTAAATTCAAAACAAAGTTTTCAATTCATGTCTAGTGAAGAAAAGTTTTCCAAAAAGTGAGTTCAAAAGAGAGTGAAATGAAATTTTTGTCACATTTGAAAAAATATGAAAAACTATTCACTTTTGATACATGTCTTTGAAATATATATTTATAATAAAAATTCTACAAAAAAAATCACTTTTCGATTGTTTATTATATACTACTCTTCAACACATATGTTATATTAAAAAAAAAAATATTCAATTTCACTACTAATCCAGTTCTTTGGGCGCTGATATGTCAGGGGACATATCAAAGTGAGAGAGAGCGCACAGGGAGATGAGAGGTCTATCGGTGTTCAATACAGGCCAACAACAAAAATCATATATTTTTAATGTTATGTTTGATATAATTTTATAACCAATTGAATAGAATAGTGAAAGTCATTGCGAGGAAGAGAATAATAGTTATACAGAGAGAGAGTATGACCTTTTTTGAGGCACTGGTAGCCAAATAATGACAGAAAATTTTTCTGCCAATTGTTATCATTATGTGTAAAATAATATAATATTTATTCATATAAAGCGGAGACCAACAAATTGATAGCCTTTCCTATTGTTAGACAATTTTTTTTATTGTATTTTTAAAAAAGTTTTTTTAAGAAATTGTTTCAAATTTTTCATTCATTCAAAAACTATTAGATTTTAAGCGAAGAATATATTCGTTTGAATTCACGCGACTTTTTTTTGATAATATTTTTGATTTGATTTCATTGAAACACATGTCTATAATGTCTATAAATAAGGGTTAAGAAAATGGCAATTAATTTAATATATGGTTTGAGCAGTCATTTGAGTTAAAAATTTTTCAAAATATAAATTATCGCTCGATTTAAGTGAAAAAAATATATAAATTTTCAAAAATAACTTTCGTTTAACATTTCGATAATTAATTTTCATTTTTCTTTCTCTTCATAGCTATAGATAAGGGAACGAAAATTAATTATTTTTGTCTTATTTTGCTTAAAATTATTTTATTACAAGTTATGGAAAATTTATTGTCTATTAAAAGATGAGTTAAATATATATCAAATTTATTATTAATTTTTTTTGTATTTTAATCTAAAATTAATGAGTGATTGAGTTTTGAAATTTAAGACCGTTTTTAGTGATATAAATCTTGAATATTATTGCAAACCCTTTTCAAACTGTGGCTACCATTTGGTTATCTCTATAATATAGAGTCTATATGAATACCCCTTTAACACTGAGGAACGATAGCTTGAGACCACATTCATAGTCAGAGCTTCTATAGTAAACAACCTCAAAATCCTATCCTTTCTCTCTCACGAGTTTCAGGAATTTTTCAATTTTTTGTCAAATTTATTGTTATTTCAAAAGGTTTTTACTTTTTTTTGAATGCATTTTATATAACAATAATATTTTCGTTGATATTGCAATCAGATATTCGTATAGTTATCGACCCGTCAGTCAATGACAGAGCATTTTAGCTCATATTGTATTTACACCTTTCCATATAAATTAAACACTGTGGCCCCTGAGGGCGCCGTTTGATTTTTGTGAGCAGTGGAAGAGAAGAAAAATAATTTTTTTTATATATATTAAAACATAATTTACTAATCGATAGACGAATAAAATGAAAATCTCTTTTTAAACGACTGTTAAACGAAAAACGATTATTCGCTTTAAATATCAATAAATTTTTTGTCAAAAAGTATTTAACGAAAAAAAAATGAAAAATAATTTTCACACAAATATGAGTTTTGGCCGAAAAAAGGCAGACATTGACGACATTCACAGACAGTGAGAGAAAAATATATATAAATTTTATTATCATTTTATTCTCACTGTATATGTAATATATATCTAATTCTTATGAACGCGAATATAAGGGGGCATTCCGTTAATGGCTTAGGAGAGTGTTAGGGCACAGGGCATAGGCGGATGAAGGGCGAGCAGATCCAGTCATTAACGGCTAATATCTATGGGTTTGTGTCATATATTTCGCACTAAAGCTAATAATAATAATATAAAGCATTATCTGATTTACAGCATATGTTTTGCACCGAAAAAACTGTGAGAATTTTAGTCCGGCTTTCATTTCAATGATGTTTATTATGTAATGATATTTCGTTTGATATAAAACTAAATACAAATAAAAAATTAAATTCATTTCTAATGTATTTGTTTAAACATAAGACCTTCACTTTTGTGTGAGTTCTTCACTTAAACTAATGGTTTGAAGAAAAATAATCAAAAACTAAATTTGTTTTTATATTAAATCATAATTTGATTTCGATTTTCAATGATATATTTAATGATTTTCTTGAAAATTTATATTAAAATCAATTTAATTCAAACGAAAATATAATTTTCATAATTTCTATAATGTATTTGAAAATATTCTTTCAAATAAAAAAAATATTTTTATCAATAAATTATTATTTAAATAAACAAAAATATTATTCATTTAGTGATAAAAATGTTTATAATTTTTTATATTTTTTTATCTAAAAATCATTTCCTTTAAAAACAAATAAATTAGATTTGAATTTCAATTTAATGTCAAATATTAAGGATTCACTGAATGCAAAATGGATTTCAATTCATGTATAGATAGCTAACTATGGAATAGTTATTCATATTTTTGCGAAATTATTTAATTATAATTTTTGTCTTTAACTAAAAATTTATTTAATATTTATTTATTTATTTTTTCGCTTAATTTCCGGAATTATCTATAAATCTATTGAAAAATTCAAACTTAAAATTCATTTAACTTTAAAAACTTCAATTAAACACACATTTAATTAATGACTTTTTAGATATGATTAGTATATTATAGACAGTCGTCTCTATCGAGGAGAGAGAGAGAGAGAGAGAGAGAGAGAGAGAGAGAGAGAGAGAGAGAGAGAGAGAGACGAAATGAAAACGATATCAGAAAATAAGGGGAAAATATCTCAAAAATATTTAAAAGAATGCATTTTTTGATTTATACCCATTTGAAGGCCAAAAATGTCTAACCTTTTATTCAATTAGAAGATAATCAAAAACTTTGGCGAAAATTATGTACTTTTTGGGTGAAAACTTGAAATGAAATTCATATCACTTTTCATAAATTGACGTTAAATTGTAATTGAATTTAGAAATTATATTTCACTTTAATTTTATGCCAGACCTTTGATAATCAATTAGACTTTAGTTTCAAATTTTTCAAATGTTTTTATCACTTTTATTGCAATTATTTCACTAAAAATATGCTATTTTTATAATAATCTAAACTTTTTTACGCTATTTATGAAAAAGAATTTTTGAGATTATATTCAATAATAGCAATACCGACACAAAAATCATAATATAAACCCTATAAGCCATGTAAGCACAGGTATGAGTGCCTATAAGTAGATGTGATTAGAGAATTAGTTTTTTCAATTAAGACTAATTTTAAGAATTATTTTAGTTTTTATTTGAGAAACGAATTGAGAATAAGATATAAAGAGAATAATATCATTGAATTCAACTCACATTTGAAATAGAGATTTCAATTGCAATCCAATGAAGAGTTTGTTCTTCAATATTAATATCACAACAAAAAACTGATATATATTTCTCACAACAAAAACAATTTCATATCAAATGCCGCAAAAAAAATGAGTGTATTTTTCAGACAAATATTTTTTTGTCACAAAAATATTTTTGTCCCAAAACTAAGTGAACAACAAATGACACGAAAAAAAAATTCGCACAAATTCTTACAGTATTTTTAATATACTGTTTAACATAAGCCACAGAACATAACAGCAGCACAAGTATATTGTGTCTGTCCAGCAGAATGAAAAGATTGTGTGACAGCACTTTAATAGCACAGGCAGTCTGTTTGTGTGCTTTTATATTATTATAGCTATTATTATAACGAATAAGTGTTTAAAATACTTAAGACTTAAATCCCATTCAAATACAACTGAATATTATTCCCAATCCAAAGGTTTTGCACAAAAACTGTTCAATCATTTCCTTCTTTAAGACTCCTCCAGGAGCTAACAGTTCTCTTATTCTCTCCCTTGTCTGTTGGAGAGCACCCGACGATTCTTATGAATAACAGTGCGAATAGAGAGCGCTTGAAGTCCGAAGCGAATGGACTTAAAAGCGACTATTCTTTCACTAAATGGTTGGGCGAATAGCACATAGAGATATAGATAGAGAGCACTGGTATATACTGTATATTCACACACAGACACTGCATGTGCTGTTCGGCTGAAGACTAAACACAGACTGAAAACTGGTCTCTCAACTACTATCTGTGCTCTGGTATAGCGCCTGGTAGTATGCGCGCACATACACTATTCGCTCACACAGTCTATAATACCAGTGCTTTTAGTGGCCGAGGCTTGAGATGATTGCTCTCTCGCTGTTTGTGTATATTTCCACTAAAACTCTCCGCAAGTCTTTCCTCACCACTAATAGCCACACAGGTCTTAGTGTCCGTTCCCTTCCAAAACCCCCTTTCCTTTAGCATTTAGGCGAAAGTGTTTCACTGTTTAGGCAGAGGAGAGGCTATTCTTCTCTGGCAATACTTAGCGCCGAAAAACTCATTTATAATAAATATTTTCAATCGATTTGTTTCAACCGTCACTTCTATGACTGATTTGACTCTTTTCTTAGGAAACTCTTTAACAGTCTTTGGGATATAAATGGCTTTCAACTCATATTAACTATTCTGTGTTGGCATGAATTAGGTCTGTGTCCTCACCAACAGCACAGCCACTAAACCGTTTCCATTCATACACACATTATAGACTGTATGTGTCGGCGATCGCACACCCAATGGCAAAAAGACCCTCAAATCCGGTGATCAGTACTTAAAGTCATTTCTAATAAGTTTTATATCCATTGTATGTGTTTTCGGGGATTATATTTAACCACAATTTTGGGTCCAAATCTAAATCCGATTTTGGGTTTGATTTTGATATATAAATATATTTTCATTTATTATATGAGTCTTTAAACCGATTTCTGCGCTCAAAATGAAAAGGATTTACGAAAATATAATAATAATTGCTATAAATAAGGGCTTATTATTAGCGGTGTATTTAGTGAAAATCGTTTCAAAATTGTTTAAATAGTTTTCACTTTTGGAAATGTTTTCAACAAATCATTCAAAGCATTGGTTTTGACATCAATTATAGCCATTATATTAGATATTAAGACCTTTTGAACAAATGTTTTCACAAATCAATAATAAATTGTTTTCTATTGTAATATAAAAAGCAATGTTTTTTAGTGTTGAAAACTCAACGCTTAATAGTGTTTGACATTTATTGAAAAACCCCTTAAAAAT
>JAQIXR010001089.1:0-15615 GCA_034700825.1 Quadroppia sp. Gr-Ori-00064
CTCTCTCTCTCTCTCTCTCTCTCTCTCTCTCGATCTCACTCGATCTCACGTTTTTATACTTATATATTCTTTGGAAATAAAAGTTATTTTAAAATTTTTTTTTTTTTAATTTTAGATTTTATTTATTATTATATTATTTAATGTTAAGAAAAAGCATTTTTTCTGCCAATACTTTTGCATTGAATTGCATTCAAAGCACAACACAGGAAAAAAAGTGTAGGTTTTTATGACTTAAATTACATTTCATATAAAATGAATTAGAATTTGTATTTTTCTTTCTCTACCCCTTAAAAGATTAGGTTAACTCAGTTAAGAGTATTTCACGACTACTTTGACGCTTAAGAGCGCCGACAGAAAAAATAAATTATAAGAACTTTAATATAATATTAAATATGAAATGAAATTATTTTTCATTTTATGTTTTGTTAATACAATTTCACAGTAAAAGCATTTTATTTATAATACATTTCAATACATAATTCACTCAAATATTTCTCTTTACTATTTATGTCCATTACTTGAAATTATATCGAATTTGCGCTAAATTTTATATTCAGTGAATTATATATAATATAAGAAAAATAATATATTTTTATTTCCATTGAAGATAAGGTCCTAAAGATTATTGGCTATGATTTGAGTTTCAGTTTATATACACTTTTCCTTTACATCATTTGATCTATAATTCACGTCATAATTATAGCCCATTTTCGGCCATTAAATTACAATCATTTTTATATCAGAATGAAATGGGCTATGGATTCGGGGAACTGGCATTCATTTGGTCGTTAAAGGGTCTAAAAATATGGGATAATTTCAGAGAAAATGGTTTACATATACTATGTGTGTGTATATGAAATCCATATAATTTTGTGCTCTTTTTTCTTCCTTTAGTGCCAAACATTAGCCTTAATATGTGTGCAAAAAAGCACAGTATGTTTGCACAAATGTATGCACAGGGAAAATATTTTTGTATTAGAATACCAGCCCCTTAACCATACACTGGCCATATATTTGGTCTTTCACAACATTCGTGATCCATATTATTCATCAAAACTCATGTAGTTTTTGATGGCTCGTATCGAAAATCTTTAACTCTCTCTCTCTCTCTCTCTCTTTCCTAAAGCACAGGCAGTTCTTTATTTTTAATGCATACCAATTTTGATGGCATAGAAGAAGAATAAAATCAGACAAAACTCTTTTTGATAAACTCCGAGCTATTTATTATAATGACTATTAGATTCTTAAACATTAAACTCAAGAATTAGATATCTATAGCTCTCTCTCTCTCTCTCTCTCTCTCTCTCTCTCTCTCTCTCCACAATAATAATAGACTTAAACATCTATTCTTTGGATGCGATAAATGACTCTTAAAAACGTTCAAATTTTATATCCCAAACCAAATGGAAAGACGACTGACTTTAACAGTCATTCACTTTAATTGAGATTTTATTATAAAATAAATTAGTTTTTGTTGTTTTTTGGGTAAAAACACAAAGAAAGAGACTATGAAAATGTGAAATTATATTCTTATATACAATTGTCTCAACATTTTCTCATATCTAAATGTATTTAAAATTATGGCATAAATTCTCATACAATTGTATGCTTTGATAAGACATATAATTCTTATCTTATATTCACTTTTGGTTTGCATTCATTATTTTGAAAATAATATATAATTTTTTTCGAGAAAATGATAAACATTTTATATAATTATTAAAAATCTAGAAAATGATAAAAACTTTGAGACAAACTTCAGTAAAAAATAAGTTTATAAATCATTTTAAATAAAAGTTCAAAAATTTAATTCAAAATGTTATCAAAAATTCATATATAAAATGATATAATATTTTCTTTTTTTTCAGTAATAAATTTTGAATGAAATTGTTTTTTGTGTCAAATATTTCACATCTAATACTAATAGCGATAAATGTTTTACTCATTTGTCATAAAATATTTTACTTTCAATAATGAAAAATTCAATTTTATTTCCAGACAATGATCAGACACACAGACATTGGGGTTTCAGGTGTTGGCCGTTAACTACAGTTGTGTTTTGTAATGCATTTGTAAATAAAATATTTAAAAAAAACTCAACAAAAAATATATATAAAAATCCATTAATAACTATAACACGAAAACACATTTGTATTGCAAGTCTGTTCCGAATAACGAACAAAAAAAAATATAACTAAATATAAGTTTATATTTAATTAACATAATATTCTCTATAGAAATGAAGTCAAAAAATTCTTTTGTTATCCAAATGAATGTCAATAAATGAGATGAGAATATTGTGGTCCAAAAAATTAATTACAATTTATTTTTTCGTTCACTTGTTTTGCTGTGAAATGCAAACAACAAATACTAAACACATAAAAAACATTTGGTATTTGAAAATTGAAAAAAACTATTCAAAAACAATTTATTTCTATTTGATGTAAAAATTAAAACTCAATTTACAAGTGAATTCGTATTGGCATTTTGAAAGTGCACTTTAGAGTGTGAGGGGTATTTTAATTGAAAAATTCTCTTCTTCTAAACACATAACAAATTGGTTGAAGAATTTTCACTTTCATTCACTATTATATTCTGTGAGTCTTTGAGTTGAGAGAACTCATCAAAAAAAAGGTTTTTTTTTGGTTTTTCCACAGAAAATAAAACACTTTTTTTCACTTCAAAACAAAACACTTTTTTTGTGTTCAAATAAAAAAGGAAATGAATTTAAAAATATTTTTTTTTAAAGAAAAGTTTATTCACAGCCGCTATCTATCATATTCTCTCTCTCTCTCTCTCTCTCTCTCCTTCTCTCTCTCTCTCTCTCTCTGGCACTTTATTTCTAAATTTTCTCTTAAGACAAATATATACTAATAATGATATTGAATGAAAAGTCAGAAATTTTTTGTAAAATTTCATATCTAATCTCTTGTGTGCTCTCACTGTTTGTCGTCATAATTGGTCCCGAAATTAGGCGGAAAAATATTTTTCTTCTCTCAAGACATTTATTAACGAAACAAAGGATTCAAACATAAAGAAAATGCAATACTTTTCTAATGAAAAACAGTTTTCATTTGAATTCTTATCAAAAAATAAAATTTCAAATTTGAAGCCAAAAACTCATTAATGATGGAGAGGGAGAGGAATATTCTGAACGTTAAGGGTCTCTAAAATGAAAAAATCTCTTTATGCGATATAAGGGGCGAAAAAATATATATAAAAATAAACTTCAATATTAAATAAGCGAAACAATTATACACATAAAAGTCATTGCTTTCATATAGTATTCGTTTGTCTTTGAAGTTCATTAAAATATTATATAATGTATTGAAAAATAAAATAATGTTATCATTAAATGAAGAACTCATGAAATGAATGACTTCTTCGCCGTCGAAGAAGAATAAGAATAAAAAAATAAGAAAAGATTTTTAAATAAAAAAAATATTTCTTTACGACAAATACTAATGAATAAAATACTATTTATAGTTATATGCAATAATTATATCGCTTTTTAACGTTAATGTCATTTCTTATTACAATTATATATATCTCTATTACACATAGACTTCGTGTTTGACATTGAAAACGACTGTTCGTTAGTAACAAATGCTATAATCATTTGTGAAGAAAAGAAATATTCAGAAAATGATAGAATAATTTTCCAACGTTTGCTATCAGTATATCCATTGTTGAGAAGTCTGTTATTATCTTAAAAATTATTTAATATTAAATTACTTTTAAATAATATTCCCAAAAAAAATTTTGTATTAAATCTAATGCAAAATAATATAATAATATTCTTTCGATTCAAATGTATTTTTCAAATCCATTTCTCATTGGGAATAAAAATGAGAGAATTTTTTTCCAGTAATCAATAAAAATAAAACAAATTTTCTGTTTGAATACAAAGTTTATAAAACTATTTATAAAATAGAAATTTTTCTCATATTTATATAAAATGTTATTCAATCCAATAATATCTCTCTCTCTCTCTCTCTCTCTCTCTCTCTCTCTCTCTCTCTCTCGCTCTCTCTCTCTATCTATATTTTTTTTGTAACACAAATTCTATCCAATTCTTAATCAATAAAAATACTTAAAACAAATTTTTATCGCATTTTTCGCTGAAAAAAATATTAGACAAAATCAAAGTCTCTCTCCATTTCTCTCTCAAAATTCTGTAGAGATAATAGTGAAGAACACACTTCAAAAACAACACAATATATACATACATATAGTGTGTATACAATCTATAGACGAAAAATATATATTTGTTTTTCAATTAGTAAGAAATGTTTGACTTTTATTAAACATTGCTATCTATGAGAGCGATCTATCGATAGGCCCGGAATAGATTTTTTGACGTGATTTCCATTTCTCTCTCACTCTTATGAACACAACAACAACAGAACCAAAAACTCAGTATTAATGAGTATTTCCTCATATATTCTGTATATTTGAGACACAATTTTTATATATTTATATACATTTGTTTCCAAGTGTTTGATAACGAAAAAAAAAGTAAAACAAAAATTACTTTCTATTGCTTATCAACAAAAAAAATTATACACATATATAAGAGAAAGAGATTGGAGGCGAAAACGAAAATCTAACTTTCCCTTCAAGTTCTTCACCAGTAAATACAAGTGATTTTGTTGTCAAACAAATAAAAGTTTTAATTAAAAAATGAATGTCTCGTCAGTTAAGTCGAGCAGAAAAGGGGTTTGAGAGGGAGGGAGGGGAGAGAGAGAGAGAGAGAGAGAGAGAGAGAGAGAGAGAGAGAGAGAGAGAGAGGGAGAGAGAGAGAGAGAGAGAGAGAGAGAGAAGGATATAAAAAAGTTAAGAAACGAAAGCAAAGAAAATAATAATAAATGAAAGAAAAAACACTTCAATCAAAATGAGATGAGAGACTGAAAAGTGATTTATTCATTAAAAACTCTTCAACAAAAAACTCTTAATTAAATTACTCAATCATTTTCAGTGAACGCATATATTAATCACAAACAAAAACAGACAAATAAATAAAATATAAGTTTTCATAATTATAATGAAGACTTTCCTCCACAGTCTGCCTGTGCTATCATTCTCAACGACGACCACAACAACAACAAGAATATAAATAATAATAAAATTCATTTAATTATAATATATATTATATAATGTATTTCGAGATTAAAAATAATTATTATAAGAGTCTTATAATTGGCGTAACGTTTCCTCACATACGGTATGACCGAAAAGATTATCATTTATTTCATTAATATTTGAGTGCTTTTTCGGGCGGTTGTGTTTGACAGCAAAAATTAAAGGGTCGGTAGGTTTTCAGTGATACAGAGCACCGGCATATACAGTGGTTTGTGATTTTTGGATTGGATTTGAAAAATCGAAAATCGATTATTAAATAAAAACTTAAAATTTCGATATATATAATCAGGGGCTGAGAGGACCTCAACAATTTCCTGAGACAGTACAAAAGATATAAGAGATTAGACCCCCTGTACACAATAAAGGGGGTGATAGAGTACAGAATATCAACGGAGATCATCATGAAAAAACATGACAACCCATCAAATATTATTCATACCCCTGGCTATACAATAGATATATCATTTCTAAATATGACAGTTAAATATTGAGAATTGAGCCCCTGTATTGAATTCTTGGGCCACTCATATGAGAATGCACTGTGAAATGGAAAGACCCCCTTAAAAACGAGCGACAGTTTCTCTGTTGCTATGGGGTATAAAACACACGGCATGTAATGAATGGATAATAAATATGACGGCGTTTCTCAGCAACTATTATACAGTATAATAGGTTTAGAGAGAATGAGAGAGAGAGAGAGAGAGAGAGAGAGAGAGAGAGAGAGAGGAGAGAGAGCGGAGAGAGAGAGAGAGAGAGGAGAGAGAGAGAGAGAGAGAGAATTAGAAATCCATTGTGTATTAGACGAAGAAGAATAAATTGATTCAATTTTGTGACCCTTAATCAGGTTATCATTATATCTCTTAGTGTTGGACAGGAAGGGAATGGCTGAGAGAGAGAGAGAGAGAGGGAGAGCGAACGTAAGTGACTTTGAAGGTATGGCCACATAATAGCCAAACGTATATTAAATAATAAAAGAAAAAATCTATTAATAATAATCGCATATAATATCGCGTCTGTATTTATCACAAGTGTCGGCGCGCCGTTTGGTTGTGGTGGTGCTGACGGACACATACCTCAATGTGTGTGCGGCTGATAAGCCACGGCTGATGAGCCAGCAATTTGTTGATTTGGTTCAGATCTTTCAATTTCTGTGGAATGTGATCCAAGCCCTGCAGCCACTGTGGATCACCACCAGATGCCAAGAACTCATCCCTGGACAGGTTCACTAAATATGCGCATTGATGTCGGGCTGAGGCCTATAGTTGTGGGGAAAGGGAAGAAACACAACACAAATTAAAATGAAATATTCATTAATCATAAATGAAATTAATTTTCAATAAAGAAAAAAAACTTTTAATCAATAAATGTTTAGAAGAAAAATATTTTCTTCGATATTAAGAGTCAATGAAAAAAAAATAAAAATTTATTCAAATATTTGTTTTAAAAACGAAAAAATAATATATCATTAAATGTAATAAAATATAACATTTTTTTTCTCAATTCGTTTCATTTGTATTATTTTTCGTTAAAGAAATTTCATGTTTGACTTGATTTGCATTAATTTTTTTTGTTCACTGAAATTGAATCTCATTATTAAGTCATAGAATATATATATTTTTGTCTTAAGTCACACCACTTTTTGATGACACAAATACTCTCTGTGTATATAAAAATCGATTTAATATTGATTTTTCATTTTTGACTAAAAATGTTTGCAAAGAAGAGAAGAGAGAAATACCAATGCATTTAATGTCTATTTATGGCCACAAAAAAATCTATAAAATATATATATAAAAATCAATTGACTTTTAATGTCAGCCCAAAGTTAAAACTCTTTGAAGTCTCGCTTCCACTGAAAAGTGCTGTCATTTTCACCGAAAAAATATTAACAAAAAAAATAATAAAAATTATATATTTTGAAAAATGTTCAAAAATTTTATTTTAAAAACTATTCAGATATAAGAAAAAGTGACGCAAAGATAGAGAGAGAAAAAGAATATAAAAAATATATTTCAATAATAAAAGCAAAATAAAAAGAAATAAAAATATTTATATAAAAAAGTTTTCAATTACTCTCAAACATAACTCCGGTATTGAATTACAAGAAAAATACAAAGAATTTTAAATATACGTAAACTTAGGGACAGAGAGACGAAAGAAGTGATGAATTAATACAAATGTTGTCTTCATTTGAGAAAAACAATAAGAAAAATAGCATTAAAAATATCATTTATAATATCTTAAAACTAAATACCAGTTTTATATATAAAAATATTTTTCTTATTTCAATAGATATGCAAAAAAAATAAAATAATAATAAAAACATTTAATAAAGTATTTCTCTTTGAAATGAATTCGCTTTAAAAGCATAAAAAATATGTTTATTCAATAAAAAAATTCTCAATTGAAAAAAATATCTCAAACAAGGAATGGTATTATAAAAAGAAATCAATATATTTTATAATTTCAAAAATCAAATATTAATATCAATATTAAGACAACAATTGATTCTATAAATAAGAATACATTTCAATACTATCTTCAAATCTATTGCATTATTGATAAGCAAACAAAAATTGACATTCAATTGAATTTTATAATACAAAAAATTTCACATTTTTAGTATAAATTTTTCTTTTGGTTAACTTATTTGTCTATCAATTCTTATCTTTTCCCCCTTATCGAAGGGGGGCATTCAATAAAGAGAAGAGACGACTCTATTTTCTTTTCATCTTGTTTTGTAAAATGCAATAAAAAATGTTTTTTCTCTTATAATAATTTATTTAATATTATTTTTATTGGGATTTTTAGAGCAATAATAATAATAATATAAAGTCAAAAGTGAAGACAAAAATGGCTTTTCTTTGCCAACAATAAAACGATAGATATATTTAAGTAATGTTTTCTCTCATATAATCTCAAAGACAGAATAGAAAGAAAATCTTTATTTAATATATATTTTTTTTCATAAAAAATTATACGTTTTATTGCATTAGGTTTTTGTGACTCAAAAATATATATAAAAAATATATAAGTCATTAAAAACTCGCTTTCAATGAAAATGATTTTTTTTGTTGTATTTTATTTATATTAATAATAATAAAAAACATTATTATTATTGTTGTTGTAATAGCAATGAATGAATTGTGAAAGAGTTTTGTTGTTATAATTTATTTTAAAAGTTAAAGATTTTCTTTCATATGCCTTAAAAACTATTTACCGTTTTTATGCAAAAACTGTTTTTATTTTATATTTATTGAGCAAAAAAATGAGTTTTCATTTTATGTCTTCATATTCTCCTAACAATAAGTGCAAAGAATTTATTGCAAATACATTATTATTATCGAAGAGAGAAAAGAAATAAATAAATAAATAATAATTATATTCATAAAAACGAATATTATATTTATGTCATTAATGTATGAATATTTCAATCAAAAGCTATTCACAAAAAAAAGTTTACTATATTTTCATAAATGTGTTATTCGTTTATTATGTTTAAAAATAAAAATAATTTCATAACAAATAGTGTATTGAAAAATTGATTGTAAATAAATGGTCAAAAAAGTCGTTGTTGTGAATGAAAGTAAATATAATTTAAAACAAAAAAAAATTATTTATTAATAATATTCTCAGATATAGTACAACGAAAAAAAACGAACAGAACTTTTTCACAACGAAAAGGGGAAAGTCGTCTGTTTTATCGCCAATAATATCCGAATACATATCCACACCAATAGAGAAAAAGGGTTACAAAAAACGAAAAATTCATTACATTTCACAACACATAGTACAGACGACTGCGACGACAGACAGGGAGAGACATGTGTTATATCACACATATAAAGGGTTAACGACTTTTTAGAGGAAAAAAAGACTAAATATATATATATTTGTGAAAAAGTATACAAAAAAATAATTTATTTTAGTTTTTATTTTAGTTTTTTGATATGAAATACACACCGAGTATTGGAAAGGACTGATAACACACTTATATATAGAGAGTGTATATTAAGGGATAAAAAAGACATTCATATAAAACATGTTTATATCGATGTAATGTAAACAACAGATAACGTGAAAATTATTAGTTCAAACCCTGGAGAGTGAGTGAAAAAAAGGGGGTAAAAGATAAAGAGAGACGAAAAAGGCATTCAATTATTGTCTATCGTTTTTCGCATATAAAAGATAAACACATAATAAATGTGAAAAAAAATTCATTAAAATTTCAATAATAATAATAAGCAAACAATTCATCAAAAAAAATATATTGAGAACAAAATGTGAAAATCAATTGAATTCTGTTAAACAAATAACAAATAAATATATTTTATATTCAAAATTCACTTTTCATTTTTGACCCAAAAATTTACGAAATAAATAACTTTCAATTTTATTCGCATATAAATCATAAAATATATTATTTCCCCCTTTTTATGCGCATTGAAAACAAACAAAAACTTTTCATTTCATAAAACTTATTATGAATTCTTGTTTCGCTTAAATATATTTTTAAAAAATATTTTATTTTTTACTTTATTTTTAGGCAAAAATTATTATCATTTCCTATGAATATTCAATGGAAAAAAATGCTAATAAATAATACATTCATTAAAAAACACTTTCTCTAATCAATAGAAAATATGTCTTTATTTAAATATAAAATTTTTTGTTTATTTTCCATATATTTGAATATAGAATATATTATATAATAATTATATAGACTTTTTTGGCATTCAGTCTTTCGATATCAGAATTGAATTACAATTTTATTTTTTATGGAAAAAATATTTTCTCTCAAATTCTGTGTTTTTATTTTTTCGATAAGAATATTGTTTTTTACATTAAATGTGAATAAATGAGAAAAATATGTTTCTTAAGAGAAATAATTTTTCTTTTTATAACACACATAATATGTATGATATAATTGGCGATGAAATGTGCACTTCTGATGGTGTAATACCCCATCCCAGGGTGTTATACATCATCATCACTAACGACAAGCAACAACCCTATCAAGGGTTATGAACTCGAGTTGAGAGAAATAAATATATTTGTGATAAATAACACATTATTTTGTTTCAATGGTATTGTTGTTGGGGTTAAAGGAATGATAGGAACAGAAAATATATAATAAGTTTTGTGTTTCAAAAACGAAATGTTTTTTATACGAATTTTTCCTCAAATTTTTGTTCTGTTATTCAATGCCTTTATTCAAAAGATTTATTATGTTTTTTATGTTAAAAAAATTCTTTGTTTTCTTCGCTAACGACTGACTGACTGACAAACAATGTATTGATTTTTGTTTCAATAGATTTTCATCAAAAACTAAATTCAATTGAAATTCAAATACAATTAACTTATAAAACAAATAGTTTTTAAAACAATTTGATAATACATACCATAATAGCGATGTATTGACGGGTCGGGTAAGACAGGGGTCCATCGCCTCGCAGTATAAAGTTATGCGCCTTCACAAAGGGGTCCTTATAGTTGGGGTGACACGATATGATCTGGGTCACATCATCGTCAATGAGGTCCTGATTGTGATTCTGTAAGAATAGAGACAAAAACACATTATAAGCAAACGATTCATGAATTTCATTATTCTATAGCAAATATATGCATAAATAGTTGTGTTATAGATATATAAATATATTTCATTATAGCCTAAAAAAATCAACAAAAAAATATCTAATGTTTTATATGTTCTTCTAATCTCTTCTTCACTTATATTTTTTCATTGATAATGAATTTGATTAATGACTAAAAGATATTTTGTTAAACATTTTTTATTTTTTTTGAGACCTCTCTCTCTCTCTCTCTCTCTCTCTCTCTCTCTCTCTCTCTCTCTCTCTCTCTCTCTCTCTCACCCATTCACTCTCAAACTTTGTCAGAACAGTTATCTCTAAATATTATTTTTAGATATATTTTTTTCTGTCTCTCTTTCCCTCTAAACATACTTTCCCTTACATTAATATAACATTAAATATCTTTATCCCAAACGACGAGAAGTTTGTCTTTACTTATTTTAATATTGTATAAGAGATAAGAAAAGCACAAAAAAATCTCATCTCATATATAAAATTATAAAATACTTTTCATTCCTATGCCATCCATTTCCTACACTATAAATATTTGATATCAAATTCTCTGTTCATTCACTTGTGATTCGGAGGCAAAAAAACAAATGCAAAAATTGAAAATATATTTCACTCAAAGAGATTGTTTTAAACCCAAATATTATGCATAAAATTGAATGAATGAAAAAAATAAAACTGAAAACAATTTCTCATTGCATTTGACAACAACACAAGCATTCAGTTAAACCTTATGATTGAAACATAAAAAATATTCTCTTAATTCAATTGAGAATAATATATACGAAAAACAAAAATTCTAATCAAATGCAAAATAAAGGCACACATAGTATGACGAAAAAAGGCCCCGACATTACATACATACATATGGCCTTCAAAAGCAATTTTAAACAATTTATAATTTCATTTCTTGACTCCTTTTTCATCTAATTCTCTGGCATTTCGCCCAAGAGTTGAATGAAATTTCAGAGCTCTCTCTCGAAAAGCATTTCTCATCTGTCCTCGCATTGCACGGGTAGGCAATGAACATATCCTACATATAAAGGGTGTTTCTCTTTAAGAAAAATAATAATTTCGATAGAAAGAGAGCACAGAGAGCGCAGAGGGCCTTGGTAATGTTAATTATTCATTTTGTCAATTTTTAGGGTTAAAGCCTTTTATCATAACTAATGGGTTGTATATATTCTATACATTCTATGCACACTTATATGTATGAAAACATCTGGTAATCAACTTCAAGGAACCAACAAATGATGATGAAGTTGAACGATGGCATAAGAAAGGCCTTGGATGGGCTAATTATCATGCTTTTTTTTGTGCCAGATGCTTTCGTTATAAATAGCCAGGAAATAGCAAACATTTGTTTGTTTTTTTTGGGAACACTTTGAGAAACTGGTCATACAGTAGGCAAAGGGTATGTTGAAAAGTAAACATTTTTCATATCAACTGAAGTAAAATAAAAAAAATTTTGATTATTATATACAAAATAAAACTTATTTATATATACACTGTATATAAAATGCACTATTTTTTGAGTCTCATTCGATAGCCATTAATATGATCACAATAGCCATTGAACTCATATTACTGTACATTCAATGAGTGACACATTTCTTGAAAATGTATAAATATTTTATATATATTTATGTCTAAAAATAATGTATTTTTTGTGGGCTTTTTATGTGTTTTGCACTTCAAATATGAACTTGAAGTTAAAAAACTTGAAAAATTGTATACTTTCTCTATATTTTATTTCACAATCCATATCCTCTCCCACTCTATCTAACTGTTTCTCCCAGTGCTCTCTGCACTTGAATGTAAGAATAAAATTATAATAAATGAAAATCAAAGAAAAAAAAATTATAAAAAGCATTTCTTCCTCTCATTTCAACATTTTTTGTCGACACTATTTATATGGTTTTTCACGTTTTCAAAAGATTTTCTCTAAAAAACAAAATTCTTTAAAACATCTCTTTTTTCTCTCTAAAGAATATATTCAAGAATTTTAAAGAAAAAAAAGAAGAATAAAATTGTGTCAAAAATTGTCTCATTATTTATAATTGAAATTCTATACAAAAAAATATGACTTTCCCTTCCTTTGAGAGATATACTGACAGTCAGTATTTCATTAATATTTCTATTTCTTGCGATTATTACAAGCATTTGAATGAATAAAAATCATATCTCTCTTTGAAATCAATTTCTGGTTTTGTCGCTCAAAGTCTACAGACAAAAGGGGAACAAAAAAAATTCATTTCAACTCAGCATTTGATTTGACAACAAATCACTGAAAATGAGAAATGAATTAAAAATACAGAAAAATAAACCATTCAATTGAAAGACAACTGAAAAGACTTAAAAAGAGCTGACATTTCATTAAAGAAAAAAAAGTATTGAAAAAAGTTTTTCAAACATTTTTTTCCATATGTATTAAATAGCGTATAATTGAGGAACAGGTTATCAGATTAGAGCCAATAAGTGGTTACAATATATATTTTTTTGCACCCCTTAATCGAAGGATACATATAATACATATAAAATATGTGGTGTCGCTGCACAATGACCCGTTCCATAGGCCTTCGCGCCCGTTGACAATCGCTCAGTCAATGAGCATTTGATTAGACTTTTTTGTGTTGTTTTTTACAAAAAAAAAATAAAAAAATTTCATTCGTCTGTATTTCCACTGATTGACGGATCAGTTGAGTGATAGTGGAAATAAATAATGGCTTTCTCTGAAGCCAAGATACCTCGGGTGCAACACAAGGGGGTGGAGGAAAGACAGCTATAGTTTTTTTCTTTAATCTAAATATAATTGCAATTTATAACCCAAACGAAAAAACATATTTTTCGCCATTGGAGCTAAACGAGAGGGGTATATGTGCTCGGGGTAATTTCTCAAGTGAAATATATGCCATACCTTATGATTGTCGACTGTCGGCACCGGAGTTAATGAACACATTGTTTAAAAGACATTAAATAAGAACAAAAAACACTGAAAACCAAAAGAAAAGTTGAATTTTTTTCTCTTTTCTTTGTTCACAATTAAAGTCAAATTTGTGTATCAAAAGAGACAACAAATCACATTAGTTGTGAAGATATTTGGCATTCAAGGCACAGGTATGCAAATGTACATGTGCTATGTGTCTGATGAAATGTCTCATACACTTTACATACGGCTGTGTACTTATGGATAACGATAAGGGAAATGGCATTTAAAATACGAGAAACAAAAATGTTTAATACTTTAAATAAACAGAGTTTTAATGAAAGAAAATTTGAATATTTCGACGAAAAACTTTGACTTATGTTTAAGGGTTTAAAGCCTTTGAAACACAAATATAAATAATTTTTTTTGTTTCTCTTCTAATAGTTTTCATATTTTATTTCAAAGTTTTAACAGAAGAACAAAAAAATTGTTTCACAGATAAAAAATATTATGAAAATATAAATCAATTTTTATTATGTATTAATAATGAGAACAACGAAACAAATATAATTTTTTTTCATTATTACTAACACTGTATTTGTCACACAAAACAAAATCAATTGATTTTTGTGAAACAAATCACTTGAAGAAAATATATACTAATTATTGACACGAGATTTGGACTAAATTTTTGACACAAATATTAGACACGAAAAAAAATGAAACAAAAAAATTAAAATAAAAAATAAATTTATTTTCTTTGAACGAAGAAAAAACAGTCCTTTTTCTGAAGGACTGAAAATGTTATTCACACACTGTTAGGGGTTCTAAGAATCACTTCGTTAATGATTTTTGTTTTTTTTGCCCCTTCCAAAACCAACCCCTTTGTGAGTCAATTAATATTCAATGAACTGAAACCATACAATCGATTGTCGTCAACAACAATACGAGGAGAAAAAATCCACTAATAATGAAGAAATTATGTCTGAATTTGTTGTGAAACACAAATAATTGAACTTTTTTTCTCTCTCTTAAAATTTTTTCATATGTAATGAACACCGAAAAAAATGTGAGAAAATTATAACCAAAATAATTGTATTTTAATATTCGCTCAAAAGTCAACGGAATTTTTCAACCACTCACTCATTGGTTATTAAAAAAAATATATTTTTAATAAAAAAAATTCAAATCTCATGGAAAAAAGTTATGACAATTTGAATATTTTTTCCGCTATTACTAACATATGATACGAACACATCGAGAGCACCGATACTCAAATATTTGAATCACAACTACCTGTGCCTTATGAACACATTCCGTATATATCAGCACTAAAAATAGGTATCATTTTTTTCGTACACAAAGTATATATTTGTGAATAGATGTGAAATTCAAAAGATTTTTTAAAATTTTGAATAAAAACCCCTTAAATACAGAGCTTTAAATGATTTCATTGCGTGAAAATGAGATAAAAAACCAAAAATTTAAAGTTCAATCACATATTAAAACAAAAAAAAAAGTCTTTTATATACAGAAAACAATACGTAAACAAAACAATAAAAATGTGAATAAATATAAATACAATTCAATGGCTATAAATGAAGAATAAAATACACACAAAAAATAATAAAAAAAAATTGTATACAAATTAAATGTGAATTATATATAGAATTCTTTCTATGAAAAAAATAAAATCTATAAAACATTTTATTTTTGAAACAAATAAAAAAAACACAATTTTTTCTCACTTAAAATTGTGGAGACAATAATAGGCACCTGACTATACAATGCACCTTAATTTACAGTACACCTGAATATTGGAATTAGTTATTAAGCCATAAAAACAATATATACACAGAAAGGCATTCTGTATCAAAAGGGAGATGGAGGGTGAGGGAGAGAGAGGGAGGGGTGGAGAGAGAGAGAGAGAGAGAGAGAGAGAGAGAG
>JAQIXR010001090.1:0-15611 GCA_034700825.1 Quadroppia sp. Gr-Ori-00064
TCTCTCTCTCTCTCTCTCTCTCTCTCTCTCTCTACATTCAAATCTCGCCCCTTTAAAAAAAAGTTGAATTATCCGTAAAGTTTTGAACAATTTTTGTTTTTGTATCGAAAAAATAGACATTTATTTCGTTCAATATTTGCATAACTCATGAAAAATACTCTTTTTTCATATGATTTGAATGTAAGATAAGTTTCTTTTCTATGGCTTTCATTTCTGGCTATTATTTATTGAAATGATATTCAAGTGAAGAAAAGACCATTAAATACGAATAAAATATTTCTCTTTCATATGTGTATCGAAAGAAAAATTGTTTTTTAACGAGACTTTGACTCGTATTTTAAAAACAATTTTGAAGTTATACCAAAAGTTGCAAACATTTAATACTATTATAAAACTCAAATTGAAATTAGTATTTTTGCACCGTTAGCTCAACCTCCCATTCCTTGTATATTATGATCGAAACCAATAGTTCTCATTAGTCCCAGGATTTTGTATTCAAACTCTATGCGAAAAACACTCAAAGGATATAAGTGTTGAATGGATTGATGGATGTCTTTATTGAGAAAAATATTGATTTAATTAATGGTTAATACATTTCGAAACAAATTTTAGACATGTTTTGAGTGATGGCTTTAATTGTATTTAAATATTTATTAATTCTTTGATTAACTAATTTATGTCAAAACTGTCAAAACAATCAAATTTTTAATAATTTTTCTCTTAATTCTGTTTTTATTGAAAGATTGAAAATATTTCTAATTTCAAAATTCTTTGGTTTATTGTGAAATATAAGGCATTTTTAAGGCATTGACAGAAAATAGTATGCAATCAATCATAACATTTGTTGTGTTTGAGGTTATGAACAAAATTTAATTGAATGCTATTATTAAATACACGAATGAATTCAATTATGATTTTTCCAATACATTATGAAAATTGACGAAACATTATATGATTTCATAATTATTTCATTTTATTTCTTATATTTTTTTTTATCGACAATTCATTTATGAATCGATTTCTATATTTATATTCATCGATGATATGGACAAACAATAAATAAAATCTCTTTAACACAAAAATAATTCATTTAAATATAACCATAAACTGAATTCAAATCAAATTACCAAAAATTGCATTAATTTTTACATATTTAATATACAAAGAGTTTATGAATTTATGTTATGATATGTGCGTTAATAAAGACCATAAACATAGTAATTGTGTCCGAATTGTGACCTCAATTATAATATAATGATTTCTGTCTGTAATGAACAAAAGCCGTCGAAAATGATTGTAATTTTGAGCTTTCATATAATGAACGGCTGATCGCACATAAAATATCTCATTTAAGGGGCTATATATGAGCTCAAAAGGTTTCGATTACTTAGACTTGAATTCCCAAAAGTTTAACATTTTATTTATACAGAAATTTCTTTTACTTCACTTCAAAAACAATATATATATTTAGCAAAACAAAAATAGTTCTCAAAAAGCATTATAAGAAATAATGTTTTCTGTCATCACTTCATTCGGTTCTCTATTTTTAAATTAAAATACTTTTCATTCATTAAGTCTTATTTGAATTTATTTCAATTCATAGAATTTTTGTTAAAATAATTATAAAAAATTATATAACATCTTAACTAACATCCAATGTCTGTTTGTCGAACGAAAAGACCAAGAATAGTAATAAATTTCATCACTGGTTATGTGATTCGTGATTGAGATTAGAGTGAATGGAAGTAATTGTCATAAATTGAATTAATAGATAAGAAAATGATTGGAAACGGCATTAAATTCGTGGGCAATCGTAGCTCAAAGACAAATATGTGTTGAGTGACAGATATATAAATGTGAATTGAATTCTGGTTTTGATTTTGTGTATAAAACCAAAAATGGTTTACGAGTTGTGGTCATAGGGTTTTGGGTCGGCTTTATATAATAGCACACAATCGGTCGATAGGAAAGGCATTTGTGACTCTATTCTATCGCATATTTCCTATCTTTTCGGACAAACACTGATTTTCAATGAAATGAAAGACTTTTTGAATGAATAGAAACTTAAATAAAAAAAGAGCAAAAAATATGTGAAAAATATATTCAAAAAAATGAACGAATAGTACATTTGATTGATATATACATTGCATTCATGTTTAAAATCACGTATTTTTGCGTGAAATTGAAAACTATTTTTCTTAACCCTTATTTGAAATTCTAATTCTTGCAAAAATATATACATTCAATGAATGTATGAATGATTTGATTTGTCTGTGAATAGACATCGGATGTGATCTCTATTCGAGATGTTCATACTGTATGTGTTGGGCTCCGGGACCTGATCTTTATTAAAGTATATGTTTTTCGGTGACTCTCAATGACTGTCTGTTCCATACAATAGACAATAAACATAAACGACTGAGTGATGAGAATATGTGTGTTTGAGAGCCGATAAGAAATTAGTATTTGTCCGAACCGTTCACTTCTGGCATCACTATAATAAAAAGGAGAGAACTGTTGGGTTTGGGTCTTAATTGGAGTCTTGGGTGGCATTCATGAAAAACACTTTCCCCACTCATATTAAGTGCTGTAGCACTGAATCCATGGGTTTTAAGGCATTTTAAATGATATAAATTTTTAATATCAACAAAAAATCTGAATTTATTTAACATTTTATATATTTTTATGATTTAGTTTATAGTAATTTAAAACACATTCACTTTTAGACAAAAACTTTTGTCAGTTTTTTCAATTAGAAATATCTCTTGTGTTAATGCTATGGAAAAATCATTTTTCATATGAGTTTAGCACAAAATTTGCATTAAATCTCAATTTGAATAACAATTTCCAACAAAACTGTTCTCATCTCTAATGAGAATGAAATTAATTAACTTTGAATTTTGTCTTCAATTTCAATGTTGAAAAATTCATGCAAATTATGAGATATAATAATGATTGAAATAGTAATAAAAAGTTTATGTCAAAGAAAATGTGTTTAATATTAATATCAAAAGAGATAAAGCAATGAAAGCGAAAAAGTTTAGAAAATTAGTCTAAATATTAGACTCAAAGCTGAAAGAAAAATGTTTTTTAACATTAATATATAATATAAAATATAATTTTTTAGTAATAGATTTTGATGTAAAAACATTTTTTACATCAATTTTTATTTTTCAAAAAAAGCTCTCTTTTTTGAAATGTTAAAGAAGTGAATATAAGTAATGAAATGTAAATATGGTTTTCAGAGATGAGACTTATATAAAGTAATGACAAAAACACATTCAAAGGGAAGAGAAATTTTGTATAATATTTGCAAAAATCTCTTTGTGTGTAAATGTGTTGTAAAAGAGAGAGTGAATACAAGTGACACAAAATATTTTATATTTAAAGGACATAAAGAAATGTTTCAATATTTATGAAACATTAGAAATCAGGCGAAAGTGTTGGCGAAAAAATACCGGAATTTTTATGAAAATCTTCAGTCATAAGAGAAAAAATACATTTTGAAAACACATTCAATGATTGCTTTTATATTTATATTTCGTTTTCCTTTACTTTTTTATTTATGTCCAAAAAACTTATATAAGAATAACAAAAAATTTTCATATATTTTTTGAATAAAATAATACTTTTGCCAAATTTGAGCACTTTTTCCTACTTTTATCACATTTTTTTCTCTTCAAATATTGGTCATAAGTATTGATATTTCAAAAGATTTTGTATTTTTCAGTTTTTTATTTGTTTTCTGAGAAATATTAGAAGAAATGTTTGTATTTTGTGATACATTTTTATGTTAAATATTTGTCAATATTTTATAGAATATTAATATGTATTTCAAAGCAAACTTGGAATCAAATATTTTTGTGTATTGAAAGCAAATAATTTTTTGATATAATTTTTGCACAAAAAAGTGAAACTATTTTTAATTTTCTAATGACTCGAAAGTCTTTGATAATAATAATAATTTTTGGACTAAAGAAAAACATAATATTTTCTTGTTGTCTAAAACCCATTAATCAAGTCTTAGGTTGAGATTTGTTATCAAAAAGACTGGAAATAAAATTTTAGATAAAAGATAATATAATTTATTTTTGAAGTCGAAAAAAGTTTTCTTTTAAGCCAATCATTTCAAAAGTTGATCTCTTTCTGCACTCATATAACAAATTGAAGTCTAATTTTCAAAAATATCTTCAATTCACATTGCTCACTTTTCTCACTTTTCTCAGCTTTTCTCAGTCTTGCATTTTCAGCATTTCTGACACAAAAAAAACATTTTCTAATAAATTGTCTGAAAATAAAAAGATTTTTCATTTCTATAAATAATTTACCAAAAAATTTAAAAAGAAATACAAAGAAAATTATTTCAAACTTTTAAGAAATTTAATAAAAGTTTTTCATTTTATATAAAAAAACATAAAATAATTTTTAGTATCCATTGGTTTCGTTAAATTATTTTTATATAAGAGTTTTGTTGTCAACAAAAAATTCAATTGAAAGCTGAGAGCAAAGGAAAGACACAAAAAAGCTTTAATATTATAAGAAAAATGTCGTATATTTTTTTGAGCGAATAGTATTTTGAAACATATTTGCAATCGAGTGAAAAAATTTATGGAATTTTTGATGAAAAAAATATCACTAAATATATATAGAAATAAGTGATTGAAAAGAGAATCAAAAATATTGAACTCAAATGTGAGTTACGGTTAGATCACAAGTAAAGACCATTTTCTATAAACACTATCAAATGGTTTACTTATAGTTATATCACTTTTGCAATTGCCTTATACTCTAAAGTAAGACATCGTTTGGTGCAGATGTCGAGCACTGGTAGCCTGTGTAAGGTATTGCTGAGATGGTCGTCCACTTTGATAAATATATGTGTTTGAGAGAGAGCTGTATTTTCTCATTGTATTAGATATACTCTTTTGGATGACTTGTGTTTGTATTTGTTGTGACTGTCATTACCGTTGAGTTTGTGTCGCAAACATATAAACACTAAACACACTATTAGTCGCAAGTTTGGCATTACGTGAAGACATGAAGACATCATTATTCGTGAAAATATGAATTCATTCAAAATCAAAACATTCGTATTTATGACATGAATGGGTCGGAGAGGGAAAGGGAAAGACAGGGAGAGAGACAATCACTTAAGAATTGTTGATTAAATGCTATGAAAACTGTTTTCATATAATAATACCTTTTTTCGAGTTAAGGATTCATTGAAATCTGTTATTCAGAAAACTTTTTCAAATTATAATTTGTTCTCATTTTGAACACAAAATGAAAAAAGAATTTCAATAAGAAATAAAAAGCAAAGAATATTCTTATCATAGTTTCTAAAGAATAATATTTAATATACTTTTCAATAAAACTTGAATTTTATGCAAAGAATATCTATTTTTGACATTTTTCGGATCGACTTATTCTTCACAACAAAATATATTCAAATCAAAAGTTCTGCCAAACATTGAACTCATATATAATATAATAATATTTTAAATAAAGAAAAATCACACAAAAAATGAAGGACTGACTCAACAAATAAATATTTATTTATGATATTTCGCATTAAATAAGTTTAGAAATGATGTCTAAACCAAAAAATGTGAGCAAAATATGATATCTATATTATTATATATATTGGAAAAAAGCAAATATTATTTAGCTTTTTGTCGCCCAAACCAAACCCTCGCGTATGTCTGATATGATTTAGTCAGACCTCCATTGAATCCAATGGTTATCTATTTGTGTGTTTGTTTTGGATTTCATAAAATAACATAACGAACAGTTAGTTTGAAAATGAATAAATCAAAAGATTCACACATTTTATGTGAAACGAAAACACAATTTCTTATCGAAACTCCTTTTTCTATATTATTATTATATAATCCATGCCTTAATCCACACCTCTATTGAAGTCTTTTACGCTGTGTTTACACAACAAATTTTATTAAACATTTGTGAAATCTATTCAAAAATAACACAATTGTATTATAGCTTCAAAAGCATTGAATATGAAAAAAGTGATAAATATTTCAATGCTTTCGTTCAATAAGTGAAATAAAGTCAAGAATAACATCAAAAGTAAAAAAAACTTTCAAAATAAAAGTTTCAAAATTAAAATATCGAAAATTTAAATATAAGTTATATTTCAAACAAAATTTTCTATTCTTTACACTAACTCTTAATCATTAAATCGATGTTTGGCTAAAATATATATTCGTTTTTTTCTCACAAAACTCTTTTCATCCATTATTCAACTCAACTAACATTTGCATTGATTTTAATTTTTCGTCTATTATTTTCTTTTTTTATTTTCTCACCAAAACTATTGAGTTTATATACATTTTTTTCTTTAGTTCACATTTTTTTCAATATTCAACGATTGTATTAAAAGTCTATAAAATAAATGAAATTTTGTCGATATATAAACTCGATATCAAAATAAAAATTATCCAATTTTTGCGATAAAATATAGCATAAGAGGAATTATATATATATTTTGAGTCACAAAAAATCAATTTCTTCTTATAATTAAATAGATTTGAGTTAACTTTTTTAGCTTGAATTGAGATAATGTGTTTGAAAACTGGATGTCTGTGCCGTTGAAGTGCATATACGAGAGAGTGTTTTGGGCACAAAGTTGTGCTTATTATCGATTCTGCCATACATTGAACACTTCAGGCATTCATCACTTTCACAATAAATGTATATAAAAGGTCTTCTCATAGAGAATGCTATGAATATTCATGTGTTTGAAAGGAGCTTATATTCGAGAATTGATTGACGAAAAACTAGTGAAAAAATATTATACGAAATCGTATTTTTTTAATCAACTATTATCTAAATTCATGGCTAAAGTGTTATTATAATAGGATTGAAAAATACTTAAAAAGTTTTTTGTTTTTCAAATCAAAAACTTTTATATAAACTTCTAATTCAATTATAAAGTCTTTTTTATTTGTTTATAATTTTTATTATAACTGTTTTGAGTTATATTTAAGTAAAGATTAATGTATTTTATTTGAATGATTGCAAGAATTAGTGAAAACTCATTCAATAAAAAATATTTTATTTTTACAATAAATATAAGATTTCAAATCACGTAATAAATTAAAACTTATTCACAAAAATACTGTATTTCTTCAAATTTGAAAAATTTTGACCAATTTTTTGATAAATAACTTTTTCATATTTTGAACAAAAATCAATTTTATTGATAACACAAAAGATATATATTTTGTCTGAAATTATAATTTTTATTTTAACACTTGAATACATTCTATCCAATAACCTCAATTCGATACACAAAACCTACCGTTCCTTCCCTGACATAACAAATAGATTGAGGAATGGGCTTATATTCCAGTTCATGAAATATGAATTCAAAATATTTTGACTTAAATTTATACCAAATTTGTTCAATTGATTCAAACATTTGTTCAAAATCTATAAAAACCACTATTTATACAAAGTTTACAAAATAAGTGTAAAAACAAAACATCAAAAAGTTATTCAAACTGTTGTCAAAAGTTATAGATTTGAAACGACAATGAATTCATGGATTATATCATATTTTAAGTGAATTTTATTTACGATTTTTTTTATTTCTTTTGAACCTTATCTTAAAGTTTATAATTTTTGGCAAAACTTTTAGTTTTATAATATTTTTAATGCGTTTCGAAAATTTTGAGTCAATATATTTTAGACGAAATGTCAGTCCTTTTGATCTAAAAGTACTTTTTCTGAAGAAAAAACATTGAATCAGAAATTCTTTCCCTCGAAAGCCAATTAGATGTCTGTTTGAGAGTCCTTTGAGGAAAGACGTCTCAGAAATGAGATTAGAATGAGAGAGAGAGAGAGAGAGAGAGAGAGAGAGAGAGAGAGAGACTGCATTTAGAAGTGTCCTAAAAATTAACGCCAATTCTGTCCCCTTTTGGCAATCATTTTCAGTCATGGCTGAAGTTGGCATAAAGTGTGACGAAGAAGAAGAATATTTTGACAGATTATGACAAAAATGGATTGATTTATGAATTGATTCAATACTAATGTAATGCAAGACTTGTATAATATGTTAGATTTGTCTCTAATTATTGAATTATTGTTATTATCTTTTTTCAGATATCATTTCAAAATTAATTCTTTAGAAATCTATGAATATTTCAGAATATTCTTTGTTTTAGAAAAAAAATCTTTTGATTTAATGGCCAAAAATGAGCCAAAAAATAAAGCTAATAATCATTTGTCAAAAAAGAAATAATAATTTATATATATTTTATGATTTTGTAATATATCAAAGATTGTAGGGATACGGGTGTTGGGCCATTGGGTGTCTGGCCATCAAAGAGGGCAGTGTCTCGACATTCGAGTCGAATGATTAACGAAAATACGATATATTTTGATATTGATATCAGACTATTGTTTGATTGTGTTTCACATATTCGGGTGGAGTTGAGTTGAGATCAATAACTTCACATAACATATACACAACTCGATAGTGAATACACTCTATCATCAAATATTCTGTGCCTAAGCCTAGGCCTCGACCGCACAGTTATAGTGCTGTATATTTGGTAAATGAATGAATGCCTTAATATTAATCTAATCAATGATATTATGGCATATTTTTGACAAAAATACTCACACAATGTGTTTGGCTTTTATCAAAAATATATCAAATATCAAATAAAACGCCAATACTTTTAGGGCCACAATATTCGACTCGTTTTTTCTTAACCTCAAAATATGAACTAAATATTATTTTTTTTACTGAACAAAATTTTTTTAATACTTATCACAAAGAAAATATCTATTGTTTGAGTCTCCCTTTCTTTCCTAATAGGAGTTCGTGTTTGTTATTCATTATGTTTTGAGACAATCATTAATATCAAAAATATTTTTATATATTCTTTAAATATCTTTTAAATATCATTAGAAATATATTTTATATCTGTTTTATGTTTTACTAAACACTACTTTTGGAGAAAATAAATTTAAATTATATTTTAATGTTTAATAAGAATTAAATAAATTTTTGCCTTAAATTTATATCAAAAATGTTTTTGATATTTAAATAACAAAACATTTATCGCAAAGACTTTTATTAGTCCTTATATTAAAATACAGTCCAATAAAAATATACATAAAATAAGTCAAAGTGTCATAACTTTTGCATAAAAGATATGCATTCATTGCTAGACAATAATGTCTGACATTTTTATACAAAATTATTGAAATAAAAACTAATGTCAAAAGTTTGAAAACAAAGACTTTTATTGCTTTAAATTATTATAATTTCATTCAAAAAAATATTAATTTTTATGCAAAAAAGCATTTCGTTATTGTTTTCATTTATTATTATTTATTATTTTTAATGTTTGCCTTAAAAATACAATTGATTTCAAACTAATATTTATATCATTTCTAAATATAGTTAATTTAAATATTAATTCTTCAAAATATTTCTACAATAATTCTAATGAATTAAATACAATAATTTTGAGGAATTTTTAACAATCAATACTTTATATGTACTTAAAGTATATGTAAAAAGTAGTTCAAAATTTTTTCGACTTTTATTATAAATATTATAATTGAGAACAAAATCAGTGAACTTGAACTCTGTTATAAATTTTTTGACTCTACCATAAAATTATATATATATTGAGCGTATTTGATAACGCCATTGAATATTCAGTTGAGTGTAACTGAAACTAATGTTGAGCACAGGGAGAAAAAGTGCGATTATATAAAGAGTCACCGAATGGGCATTACATACAAACGCTCTCAACAGTGCTATAAATTTAGTTTCACTTTTGCCTCATGTCTTATGTCTGGCAAACAGACATCTATTATGTATTTTCATTCAACGACCGAATCCTTGCTTTTGAAATGTTTATAAACATTTATAAATGAAAACCTATTTAAAGATTGAGAAACAAAATCATCATTAAATACAAAGTCTTTGTGTTGTAAATGAGATGACAAAACATAAGACTTATATTTTTCACTGAATATTAAGTTAGTATTGACTGACATTTGCAATACTGATAACCAGAATATAGTGTATTAAAGTTTTACTGCTTTTATCGAAAAATGTTTTGCGAAACAAATAATGAATTTTATTTAAAGATAAAAATTAAATCTGAAGAGAGATTATCATCAAAAGTATTACTTTAATGAACTTTAATATCATTAATAATTCATTTTATTTGCGATGAAATGATATTAAAATATTGTTTACTTTGAAGTTCATTAATAGTGTATATCATTATAATAGGAATATCTTATAATACTATTAAATATACTTTTAGATTATATTCTCTATAATAAAGCGATTGTAAATCTAATTCACATTTTATGCAATCATTTATTTGAAATACATTTGCATTTTTGAATTTATTTCAACGAAATATTAGTATTATTTGAGTGAATATATCATACATTTGTTTGATATTCTTTATTACTGAAGAATATTCTTCAAAAACAACTATAAATATTTATCTGAATATACAGTATATTAAGTATTAATTCATAATATGTTTATTTATGTTATTTTGACGATTCATATATTTTTATAAGACATCAGCGCTTATATCAAATCAATGTTAAAATAGTATTTCATTTCATATACCTTTCAGTGAATGTTATTATAGCGAATGTTTTCTTTAAACAAATTTTGAATTTGAAAAAAATACAAAAATAAAAAGTTTTAGAAAACAAAAAATAGTTTCTAAACTTTTTTTTGTTTCAACGTTTTAACCATATCTGAAAAACTATAAAAACTTTTCTTTCTTGCAATAAATGACATAAAAGACCTTTAAAAACAAAAATGTGTTTCTAATACAAAACAGAAAACATGAAAACACAATATATTTGTGACTTTCATATAATGTAAAACTGTATGAAAAAGAGATATCACATAATATAACGACAAACACAAAGAGAGAAAAAAATATTGAATTGTTTTATAAGTTCTGAAAGTAATGGCATTTCGTAGACAACAGGGAAATAAGGGGCGAAAAAACATAAAACTTATATTTAAGGGGTTGTAATGTATAGATGTATTTCTTCCTTCACTGCAACACACGTAATGCCTATCCAGTGTCTCAGTATTACCCCTAACCTTAACGCTCTTTTGTCTTGAGATTAACTTAACGTCTTATTAGGCCATACGTGATATACCAGCGCTGATGCCAGTGATGCCAGTGCTGGCAATTTCATACCATTGTCTGAGTACATCCATTGCCTCATTCAGAGAACAGGAATAAAACATTCATTTGAACGGATCGACAATCGAATCACGTTATGGCTCAGACTTAAAAGTCCTTCCAGTCCTTCAGGGCTAGTCAGGGGGTCAGTTGGACGGAGGCCAAAGTCAGGTGTAAATTCTGATTTTCAGTAATTCGTCAAAATTTGATTTATGTTCAAAAAATGGTCTCTTTTTTGTCTATCGATTGTAAAAATGTTTTATTCAAACTTTTGGCATATTTACAAAGCATACAATATATGGCATTCCTTTCTCTGCACCGGTAGTTAAGTTCAATGCAATGCTTATTGTAATTCATGATCCGTACGAACAGAGAATCGCAAAAAAATCTAAAGTAAAGGAGAATTGTATGAAAAGGGGTTTAAAAGAGACTTTAGATTCAAGTATTTCTTTCAATCACTTTATTCTTGACTTAAATGTTAAAGAATTAATGACTCTTTCGGTGAAAATGTGTTATACTTTACACTTATTTTTTATTTCATTTCATTAAACATTTCATTTCATTGTTTAAAATTAAATTAAATTTTTTATATAATTTAAAATTATATCAAATAATTATTAAAATTAATTTGTGATTAGAATTAATTTTTAGTATTTTTTTTAATGAATTAGTGAATAAAAATAAAAATATTTTTACGATTTCAATGAATATGTCGTAAATTATTATAATTTCATTCATGTTATATAACTTTCATTGCATTCAATAAAAAAAACAAAGAATTATAAATCGATGAATTCATAGATAAAATCACATTTAGCACAACGACTGGCAAAATGTACTAGATCATATAATGTTTATATCTCATTGAAATAATAAAAATCATTTGAATCCCAGAAGTATATAAACTCAGAGCCAATGGTTTACAGCTTATATGGGAATATATTTTTACTATACATTTAACCAATCGATGGTTTCATTGCATATAATGTACTGAAAAACACTTTTTATTAATGATGAAAATAATGACAACTTTTTCTTTAAATATATTTTCATATAAAATATTACAAATTCTTCACAAATATTCACCAAAATCTCTATAAGTGTTTAATTTTCATATATTCTTCACATAATATAATATTTGTCAACATTTCGTTTAAGTTATTATTATTTTTGTTGCTCAGATTTTCCGCTGTAATGGTTGTCAGTTTGTGTTATAATATAAGACAAAAAAAGTTTAATTTATATTCTCGTCTTTGAAGCGTAAAATTAAATCATATCTTCAGTGATTGAATTGATTCGTGAAATAATCGATTATAATGTATGGCAAAAAACAAAATCATTTTTTCTTATGTTATATTATATTCTTGTTTTCACATAATTATATACACTTTTTCACATCGATATAGTTTTCGTTGGATAGCATCAGTACTACCAGTGCTATCATATATTTTTTATTTGTTTGTTTTTATATTGATATTAACTCTAGTATTAGTCGAGAATTGGGTTCTCCGTTGAATAGCAGCTGTTGTTGGACTGAAACAACAGTCGGACTGAAAGAAACATAACATATAATAGTAATAAACAAATACTGTTGTGATTGTGAGCAGAGATTGTATACTAATTGTGAGATCTCTTCAATGCATCAAATGTTAACAAAAAACAATATTATGTTTGAATAAAGTCCAAAAGTGTCGACAGAATGAGTGGTCATCGAAGGGGGAGGGGGTATGGCCTCTATTAGCACTGATGGTCTCATCAGATGAATTGAAAGTTTCAGTACTGTATAAGGAATGCAAAACCCGTTCATTTCTTGAGGCCATTCCTAATTCTCTCTCACTTAAAGAGTATAACCTCTTCACTACTGCCTCAAAGAGTGGTCAATGTTTGTTATGCCCACATCTCATCACAAGCTCTCAATACTTGATTTGACGCACGTTTTGGCAAAAAATATGATATCAAACACAATAACTGATAGGATGTGAGAAAAGTCAAGATTAGGTCTTATAATATGTGAGGATTGGGTAAACAAAGAAAGATTTTTCTTTCACATATACTTCTCGTATATATAACTCTATTCTCATAATTGTATTAAAGTTTTGCAAATATTGAAAACAAATAATGAAAATTGGATTTAATATTAATGCCAAAAGTCTTCACTTCTAATCCATTCTCACTATTATTTGTTATGAAACACATATTGAGTGTTGTATTGGTTTTGTGTTCAAATCAACATTGTTTTGTCGAGAGAGAGGGAAGAGAGGGAGAGAACGAGAGAGCGAGAGAGAGAGAGAGAGAGAGAGAGAGAGAGAGAGAGAGCAAAACAAAACAATTAACTTTATATTGTAATCCTTGAGAAAATTTAAGAACTTTTTTCAATAATATGACTCAAAGAATGAAACCATAAATTTAAAGCTAATCAAATATAAGTAAAATAAAAAATAATAAAATCTCAAAACATTTTATATTACTGTTGAGGGAGAAAATAAATGAGAATTTATAGACTTAAAAGTTTTTGATGAAAAAATCAAAATTTCTTCAATTGAAATGAATTGTATTGAATGAGAATAAAAAAATATATGATTATATGATTGTGATATATATATACTTTTATTTGTGATTCTTGTATTGAATTTCTATTTCAAACACAAGACAAATATTTCACAAAATATTTATATATTAAATATATTGAAATTTCAAAAAATTATATTTGAAATAATATTTGAAATAATTTCATAATTAATTATTTGTTATAAGTCTTATCTTGATTAAAATCATTCATTTAATCATATGATATAATGATAATATAAAGTGTTATGATATAAGCGTTGATATAATTCCGTTCAATATATCGTTGGTATAACTAATGACAGCTTCATATCGGATGTTCCGGTCTTTCATATATCCGTTCATTTATATTGTTTTTACATTTATTACATTAAATTCATTACAATTTTTGTTGACAACAAATAAATATTATTACAAATATTGAATTATTCAACAAAACAAAAACCAATTAAAATATATTCATATTTTTTCAACAAATTATATAATTATTTCATTGTATTATCGATTAATTCAGAGCTTATTTTATAGCCAACTCTGAGGCCATTACGCAATCATAAGGGCTAAGAGATGGCTGAGAGAGGGCTGAGAGGATAGTTGTGTTTGACAATAGATATAAAAATAGTAAATAAAAGCAACAAAAAATAAATAGCACTCAATGTAAAGACAGAGCACAGACATAAAGATCAGCAAAAAAATAGAGTAAATCCAAAGAGAGATCGATTTGAACATTACTTCCAGTCCTGCCATTTGGGTATATATATGGCTCACTGTTTGCACATATTTGCCATATTTGTCGAAATTTAATTCAATTATATCTTATGTTTAACTATATTTCATCGAAAAGAATAAGATTTATAAATATTAATGAAATTTTCAAAATCAATATAAGTCTGCAATTGAAATGTCAGACAAAGTATGTGTTCTTGAGATCAAAACTTCATTGATTTATATTAAATAATGTTTTAATTGTTTAAATATTATTAATGTATTGAACATTAATTTTATTTGTAATCATATCTTAGATATGAAGAAACAAACAAAAGGAAAAACCATATAATCTTTGTTAAAGTGATTTCTTTTCATTGATTTTGTCTTTTAGTGAAACATTAACGCAAACAAAATTGATCCTCATTTTCATGATTGAAACTTTATTTTTATTTCCAAACACTGTTTCGCGACTAATATAACCGTTTTTGTCGTCTGTCTGATAACGTGACTCGAAATACGAATTATATCTTTAATTTGTGCCCATTTTTTCCCTATTTTTATTTGTCTCCAAATCATTGTTTTTCATAATAATTGCCATATATTTTAGGGTTATTTTAGGGTTATTTTCGGTTAAACTACAAAAATGTAATAAAATTTCTATTTTTTTGAATACCATTATTGAAATTAAATATAGAAATATTAAATTACATTTAGAGCCAGGGGTTCAACAATACAAACAGTGACAAATTGGTTCATCGCTGGCCTAAATCACCCCCTGGTCCTCAGTTATATTCATTGAAGTTTTTGAATAAAATTTTGTTAATTGTATTAAAAAAAGTTATGAATAATTATTTTTCATTTCTCAACGGCTTTTAAATGAATAATTGCAATAAAATCGAAATGATATCTGAATGACATTACATTACATACCTGTGCTTTTGTTCAAGTAGTACATCATTTGGTAGTATTTTATTAATAATGTATAATTATCTTTAAAATACCAAATATTTGTTTCTTATTTTTCGGTAAAAGTTATTATTGTTGAAACCAGACTATCTAAAAGGCCGTAGGGTTGATCGCAATGTTTACATGGAAAATTTTTATTATTATTATTAAAAAAACATA
>JAQIXR010001091.1:0-15601 GCA_034700825.1 Quadroppia sp. Gr-Ori-00064
AACATTAGACAGAATAAAACACATAATTTTAATAACGCCCCCTATCGGTGAGTGATTGATTTATTCCTATCGTCTCATCTGGTGGAATTGGTGCGAGGTATTGACTCCAAGAGTCTAACAAAATAAAAACGATTCCAATCGTACCTAATATTTTTTTTAATTACTCACAAAATATTTTATACAATATATTAAAATGAATATAATTTTTTTATTGACTCTGATAATCAATACTTTTAGTGAATTTGTATTAAGTTTTGACCCTGAACCGCCATTAGTATGGCAAAAATTAAAAAATCCAATAATCTCTGGTATTCAAAAAGTTGTCGTGACTGTTAAATATGATTATCCTTGCAAAAAATTAATTTATAATAGCTCTTCTATTTTAATCGATGAAGATAGAATGCGAATTATTCAAAATTGGTGTGAAACTATTATGAGAGAATCATTCGAGAATTTAATTGAAACTTTTTGCGAATCAACTAAAGAATATAGTCCAATAAATATTATAGAAATGCGACCAAAACGATTTGCAATAGTTGTTCCATTATTAGCATTAGTTGCAGTGACTGCTGTTGCATCTATCGGCTTTTCTACCACAGCTCTTGTTAAGTCAATAGACGCTCAGAGAAGTGTAGAACAAATAGAAGACTATCAAAATACTCTTAAAGAAAATATTGAAAAATTACAAAATAATCAGAAAGAGTTTAAACACATACTTGAAAGTTTGCGTGAAAGATCCGAAATAATAGTGTATAACATGACTACAATGAAAGAGAAAATTCAAGTAATTTATAACACAATACCCTATCTATGGATCTCAATATCTAGTATATCAACAAACTTAGAAATGATCAAGGATAAACTAATATCAATACGCGAAAATTGGAGGATACATATAGTTGACGAGAGACTGAGTTTACTTTTTAATTTTACTCTACCATGCGGAAAAAATTGTCCTTTAAAATATGCAGAGGCTAAGAAATGTTATATCAATATTAAACAGAATTTAACAATTTTCCACTTTGATGTAAAAATATTAAAGGAAAATATTGTTTTAGTAGAAGCCGATCCATTTGTCTTATATAGAAACCAGATTGAGAATAATATTAATTATACATTCATGATTACTTATGAGGGCCCTCGCTATATGATTTTCGAAGAAAAACATAATTGCCTTAACCCTTTAAAAAGAAAGCCAATAAGAGCGGAAGAATTTATAATTTTACCAAATCATAAAAAATGTAATTACAATTCAACTAATAGTGATTTGAAATACTGGACAGTAACTGAAGCCCAATTGGCTACATCTCCACCCCCAACACATTTATTACAAATCAAACATTTAAGTAATAAAAACCTTATTTATTGTAAAGGACATGAAATATATACTAGAAATATCACCAAAACTTGTCCTGATTTCGTATTTAAATTAGGTATATATGAAGGCTTTAAAATAGGGGATATTTTATATGAATCTCAAAACGTGTTTATAGACACTGAAATTGCTTTTGAAGAAACAATCTCTGAAAAAATAAATTTTCAAATTTCACATCAGATTGATTCTTATGATAACTCCTTTTCAGAGAAAATTAAGAAACAAATTTCTGAAATAGACACAGATTTCAAAGAATTGAAATACTATAGCAGACCAATGAAATTAGAAGATATGTTAATTTTTGTTCTTTTTGTTGGATTAATAGTTATTATAATAGTGTGTATTCTAAAGTTTTCATTTAAGAAAAATAAAAAAAATAAACATAAGAAACGAAAGCTTAGACATGCTTTACAAGAAGACATTTCAGAGGTTGAAATAGAACAGAATAATTCAATTCCCATAGAAGTAGCCCCAATACCTCCTATTCAACCCCGAAATCCTAATGTTATTATAGATAACTATGAAGAACCCAACTCCCCCTTTAGACCTGTCCTTCCGAGAAGTCCAAAAACGCCTGTTATAGCAAAGGCAATATTAATTTTGTTTTTATTTATATCTGTAGAATGTAATACTTTAAAAGACTCAGTGAATTTAATTATAAGATATAAGAACCCTTGCTATAAGTTAACTGAATTAAATGCTACAAATGAAGAGTTTAATTGGTGTCTCTTTGCATTTCGAAAATCATTTCATAATGTATTAGATTTGTATTGTTTAGTCGATTCAGAGACAGAGATAAAAGAAAAAGAGGTCTTTAATGAGGAAATATATTTTCCAATTAGTAGACGAGAAAGGAATTCGTATGACAAATTGTCAAAACCTCCAAAGCGACATAAAAATAATAAAAATTCACAACTAGATATAACAATACATTCATTGATTACTCAGTTCAATGATATGAGAAATTTAATGACTGAAATTGGATTCAATTGGATAGAGGGAATACCTCATCACAAGTTAATTGATTCGCCTATTTTGAAATTTAATTTTAGCTCTGATAGGCTTAATCGCTATCAAGCAAAATCTTGTTGGCATGACACGACCTGCCAATATGTCAGACTCGAATTAGAGTTGAAAACTGAATTTTTTAAATCAATGTATTTTAACTGGACTGGGGTATTAGTTTTTACAATCATATTAGCGATTGTTTATACCAGGATAAGATATCATGATAAACTAAGAGAAATATCAATTTCACAAACAATACGAGAAGCCACAGCTGAAATTGAAATGAGAACACTTTCTTCGAGAGTGCCAAATGTTAATAACGAAGAATCACTTCCCCCACCCCCATCTTCCAGAATAAATTATAATTAAATAAAAATTAATAATAATAAATAATAATAATATCTAATAAATATTAACAGAAAGAAATATAAAACATAAAAAAAAGAAAGAGAGAAGAAAACAAATAAAACGGATTTACAAGGAAAATCAGAACCCGCCATTAGTGGTGACGAATTTGAGGTCGACTCGGATGATGAAAAGACAATAATAGAAACAGATTTAGATTTATTGACAAAGGAAGAGATTAAAGATTTGGAATTTGAATATTCAGACGAAAGTCCTGAGAATACAACACAAGATATCCTAACAGAAGTTCATAGAGAAACAGATGATTATGAAAATTTGTGTTTTTCTGAAGAAGATCATTTAAATATTTCAACATTGAATTCTGTTTTGGAGCGATCAAATATTCCATTAAAAAGACCTTTATCATTAATACCTACTTTAGATAATAATACAGTAATATACTGTCAATCGTCCCCTCAAACAGATTCATTGACTGAACCATTTATCCCAAATACGCCAACCCTCACATACGAAACCCCTTTTCGAACAATTAATCTGAAAGGACCAGTTTTGACGTCTATATTCCAAAATCGAAATCTCAACAATATGTTGGCAATGCCATCGTCAGTCATACATCCCTCAGTATTCTCGGGTGACGGGAAGAGCGACGCGTTTTCTTGGATGACAAGATTTGAAGCGTTGGCGAACAGTAATGGTTGGAATACAGATCCTCGAAAAGTCCAACATTTAAATGGATATTTAGATTCCTCGGCGCTTATGTGGTTTAATCGATCAAATTTCAACTCCTCATCTACCTGGGCAGAGGTTAAAGACGCTTTTCTGACGTATTTTGATCCTGATTCCTCTAACAAAATGAATTTAGAAATGAATTTACAAAATAGAAGAATGAGATTAAATGAAAATCCAGGAGAATATTACCAATCTGTATTGAATATGTGTGATAGGATTGACTCCTCAATGTCGGAAGAACAAAAATTAAGTTATTTAATTAAAGGATTAAGACCATTTGAGGCGCAAATGGTGTGTATGCTTAGCCCAAAAGATACCGCTGATTTTTGGGTTAAATATCAAACTGTAAAGGGGTCAATTGGTGTTGGCCAATCATGCTCTCAAAATTATGATACAGAATTAAACCAAATACACACCGAAGCTAAACCAAATGACTCGATTACAAAAACTTGCGAGGAACTGATGCGAGCTATGTATACAGACTTCAATACATTTAATGACAGACTTAAAAGACTCGAAGAGAGCTCCAGAAATAGAGCTTTACCTCAAAATAATTTCAGAAATAATCGTAATTATAATAACAATCAAAATCAAGGATTTAATTCTAATCAAAATCGTAATTACAATAACAATAATATTCAAAACCAAAATCAAACACAAAATCGAAATTATAATAACAATAATACTAACAATGGCTTTGTTCCAAGACAAAACTGGAACAATACAAGAAATAATTCCAATCCAAATTGGAACCAAAATACACGTACGATAAATGGAAGTCCAGTCTGTTTTAATTGTCAAAAAGTTGGACATATTTCACGCTATTGTAATGCAAAACCTAATGAAAATCTAACGCCAGAACAGACACCTAATAAGCAGGAAAACTAATTGACCGGCAGTCGTGCGAAGAAGCTTTAATACAATCAATAACGAATAGAAAAGAAGATATTTTAAGGATAAACATTTTGGCAAATAATAAAAGCTTTTCAGCGATTTTAGACACTGCTGCCGGGTTGAGTTTAATAACATATAAAATAGTAAATGATTTGAATTTAAAAATATTTTATGCAGAAGAAAAACGTTGTATTGTCCCAGGGGGTGCATCAGTCATTCTAAGTGAAGCCGTAAATGTAGAAGTTGAGTATAGCGATGTTAGAAAAATTGTTAAATTCTATGTCATTGATTCGCTATCCTGCCCTTTGCTGTTGGGTATAGACTTCTGTAAGAATTTCCATCTTAGAATATCTTTTATAGAAGAAAAGCCCTTTGTTTATGTTCCGTTGGTAGAAAATAATGAAGATAGCGATTGTTTACTTTACTGTTTTGAAGAAATTACAGTTAAACCTAAGTCATGTCAAGAGATAATAACTTATGCGAACGTTACAGACGGAGACTATATCTTTACGCCAAAACAGTACGATTTGAGAGAAAGAGTTTACGTTCCAAAAATGTTAATCACAATTAAAAATCGAATATTAATAATACCCGTTTATAACTTCTCTAATACTGAACAAATATTATATAATGATGAAAATCTTGGAATAATTGAAGAGATTTTGAATAAACTCAACATTTATAATATTGAAGAGAATTCAGAAAAAGATATAACTGAAATCTATAATATTCAAGAAAATTCTTTTGAAATACACAAAAAATCAAAGGAAATTCCCAAAGAATTTGAGTTTGATATTGGAGAACAATTAAAAGAAAGTGAATTATTAATATTAAACAATTTTCTCTACAAAAATATAGACTTGTTTGCTTTTAATGAAAATCAATTAACTCAAACTGACAAATGCGAACATAAAATCGATACAGGAAATGCAGAGCCAATTTCTTGTGCACCTTACAGAACATCATTTAAAGAAAAACAAATAATTGAAGAAAAAGTAAAAGAATTATTGGCTAACAAAAAAATAGTACACTCGACCTCTCCGTGGTGCGCCCCTATAGTATTAGTACCAAAACCTAATGGAGAGTGGCGTATGTGTATTGATTATCGTAAATTAAATTCAGTCACGAGACCATCTCGGTGGCCTCTTCCTCACGTGGAAGATATTCTTAGCTCAATGAATGGAATGAATTTGTTTTCATCAATAGATATGATGTCCGGTTTCAATCAAATAAAGATGAATGAAGAAGATCAGAAGAAAACTTCTTTTGTCTCCCATTTCGGACAATATGAATATAAAGTGATGCCTTTTGGCTTGAACGACGCTGTTCAAACGTTTCAAAGATTAATGGATCTAGTCCTGGGAGGATTGAAATGGAACACATGTCTCGCATATGTTGATGACCTTATAATATTTTCATACGGCTTTGATCAACATATGAATAGACTTGGTTTAGTCTTTGAACGCTTAAGAGATGCGAATTTGAAACTGAACCCCAAAAAGTGTTCTTTTGTAAAATCAAGATTAAAATTTTTGGGCCATATTATTTCCGGAGAAGGCGTTGAACTTGACAAGGACAAAGTCAATGATATAAGAAAAATTATAGAGCCCAGAACTATAAAACAAATTCGCTCATTTATAGGCGTTTGCAGTTATTATAGAAAATTCATTGAAAACTTTTCAACTGTCGCACAACCACTGACAAATCTTACAAGAAAAGATATTCCATTTATATGGGACGAGAATACACAAAACTCCTTTAATAACCTTAAAATGTTATTGACTACAGCTCCAGTATTGAAACACTATGACCACACGAAGAGTACTTATTTGCATACAGATGCTTCAAATGAAGGTATTGGTGCAGTGTTAGTACAAGTGCATTCTGACGGCCAACATCCGGTTGCATACGTTTCAAGACTATTATCTAAGCCAGAACGTAATTACACAGTGACAGAGAAAGAATGTTTAGCCGTCATTTATAGTGTGAAGAAATTTAGACAATACTTGCTTGGCATTGACTTCATAATTGTCTCAGATCATAACTCATTAGTTTGGATATTAAATGTGAGAGATCAGAACTCTAGACTGGCCCGATGGTCTCTTAGGCTCACGGAATATAGGTTTAAAGTAGTACATAGAGCTGGACTAGTACATTCTGATGCCGACAGCTTAAGTCGTCTTCCAGTGAGACTATATGATGAAGAAGAACAGGATGAGTTTGAAGACATATTATTGTATAACATTGAAAATATAGACATGGCTCGGTTTCAGAGTGAAGACAAATTTTGTTCTAAAATATTTCATAACTTAGGCCAAAAGAAATTCAAAAACTATTTCGTTAAAAATAGTATTCTATATAAAAAGACACAAAAATATGAACTATTAGTATTACCAAAACTATTACGCAGAGATGTGTTGTATTCATTACACAATGATATTTCAGCGGGCCATATGGGCATAACAAAAACCTTCGGAAGAATTAGAATGCGATATTTTTGGCCTAAATTGTTTAATAGCGTTCAGACATATGTTAACGCCTGTCTTGATTGTGCCACCAGAAAAAGATTGTCCCAACCTTTAAGGGGTCCTCTCCAATCAATAACAGTCGGTGAACCCTTTGAACAAATTGGTATTGACTTCTTAGGTCCACTTCCTAAAACAGAAGAAGGATATAATAATATAATTGTTTCCATTGATTATATGACCAAATATGCTGAGACCGCACCGGTCATTGGTCAGACTGCAGAAGTAGCAGCTAAATTCATAATATCAAATATTTGTTTAAGACACGGATTTCCCAAACGAATAACATCTGATCAAGGAGTAGCATTTATGTCAGAAGTAGTACAAAAACTGTTAAAAAATACACATATAAAACACATAAAAACCACCCCGTATCACCCGATGAGCAATGGCTTATGTGAGCGTTTGAACTCAACGTTAATCAATTCCATGAGTCAATACGTATCCAATGACTCAAAACAATGGGCAGATATTTTACCCTTTTGTACATTTGCATACAATACTTCGATTCAAAGTGCCACTGGATTTACGCCATTTTTCTTAACGTATGGGCGGGAGGCAATAGTCCCGACAGATATTGTTTGTGGATTGGACACCTCCTGTTTATGGGCAAACAGGGTCCCTGAAATGTTTATTGAATCTCGTGAATTGGCGCGTTGCAGAATTGAGTTAGCACAAGAAGAAATGACTCAACGATACGATGAAAATGCTAGAGATATAGATTTTAAAAATGGTGACCAAGTACTCGTGTATACACCTACGAGAAAGAAGGGAACTTGCCAAAAATTCATTCACTGCTGGTTTGGTCCGTACATTATTATTAATAAGCCGGGGCCAGTGACTTATACAGTACGGGAACTAGGTCCAAAGAGGAGACCAAGGTCATATAACATTCATATGAATCGATTAAAACCATATGTTGGAAATAAGCCTGATTTTATGGTCGATGAATATGAGTCGGATTTAGAAGAGATTGAGGAAGGGTCAGAGGACGCATTAGTCATCGATAGAGGTGTAACACCCACAATGAGCTCAACTAATACAAAAGAAACGTCCTTCGATCCGATCGCTAGCGATAATCCTTTAGAGACGACACTTATCGAAGAAGTGATCGATAAGAATGAAACTGATAATGAAATGAATGAAAATGAAAACTTTTATGAAACAAGTGAAAATAGTGAATTATGCCGTGAAAAACAAATAGATTTAAGACCTAATGATAATAAAGAAGAATCATATAGAACGAGATACGGACGTATAATAAAGAAATTAATTCCCTTTCAATTTTAATTATAATAAAACAACGGATATATATTGAATATAATAATATTTGAAGAATCTCATTTTTTTTTATATATATATACTCAATAATAAATAATATTATATAACGATTACAGGTCTATAAGTGAAAGAGAGGAAGATCACTTTCAAAGAATAATCACATAAGTACTGAGATAACGATAACATCCGTTTTAATGACATTTATGTCAAGACCTATCGATACGACACGATTAAGAAAAGCCATTATCCATTTAAGACATCGACTTATAAACACAAATAGTTTAATAACTAAACGTTATCTTAATTGCATCTTAATTCTCTCAAGACTGGTAGTGAGCATCTCAGAAAAAAACAACGAACTGAAAATAGAACACGAAAACTATAAAAAACTGAGCGAACGTCATTTGTGTAATATATGTGAACAACCAATAACTCATAATTGTTTTCGAGCCCTCAAAAAGTTGCGATGAGTCATAATGGCTGAATCAAGTACAGGCAATGAATACAAGAATTCTTTAATAACAATAATAGAATCCTATAAAAACCTAACTCTAGAAGACACAACAGGTGCTATAGTTCAAACAAATCCTGGATTAGCATCATTTATAAAATCCTGTGAACAGTTATTAATTCTTGAACAAGAAATTGAGACTCTTAAAATACAACTTGAATTTTACCGTAGAATCGTGTCAAGACAACATTGTTTCTGTTGTGGAGAGAAAATTGCCCATAATTGTCCAGAAATTCCTAGTGCATTCAAATAAAAACAATACTTATGTCTGAAAAATATTTAAAAAAAAATAAGAAAGGAAAAAGCATAGAAAAAATTATTGAGCTGTCAATAGAAGAAAGAGCCATTGAATCAGCGAGTCTTATAACAATACCTCCATACATATTCTTCTTCACATATATTTATGAAAACGAAATATCACATATTGGAAAAAATATTGAAAACTCAACGTCGTCACTGTTAAGCCTGGCAATTACTCTCATAAACGAGTCACGTGGTTTTCAAGGAAAACATTTAATAAAACGACCTGAATACACATACAAAGTGTATGATCCTATCACAAAAGTGAGACGTACTTTAGACGCTTTTGACATAAACAGCAGAATTTATAAACATAATATTTTAACGATAACAAAGAAAGATAATCAAAGTGAAACTCGAGACGAAAAAGAAACAAATCTTTTAACCGAACAATTAAAATCGACAAAATTATAAAATGCAAATTGATATAGACTTAATGATTAAATATTTAGAAATCGTTAAAAGAGAAAAAAGATGCATAAATGACTGCTTCAAGAAAAATGAATTGAGACTATATATTAAAATGATAAGATCAGCAATTAAGATGGCTACCGATATTTACTACTGGCTTGAAAGACCCTGTGTAAAAAACGCGCTTAACGAAGAATCAATTCAAAGAGCAATCGAAAATCTACGAGAAGTTAACGGACAAGAACAAATAAGTGAATGAAATATAAATGACATACCCAAACAAACTATCAGCCATCGGAGCATTAAATCGTTTGGCATATTATAAAATAATTAAGAAGCCGATTTACAGTGAAGAATATGATTGTAAAACAAAGAAATATGTTGTGAAGTGTATTGTGTATAAAAAGGGAATTCCATTACAAACTACAGGTTCTTCCAATAGTGTAGTGATTGCGAAATTTATATCAGCGGAACGTATGTGTGAAGAAAGAATATTACAAACACCGTATAAAGACGATAAAAGGCTACACGTTTGGAGGAAATCTAATGTCCCTCAAAATGAAAGATTGAAATACATTTTAGACTTTTGTGAACGTGAAGGCTTTAAACCAGTAGAAATCTTTTCAAACACAAAAAACGAATACAAATTAATTATACCTGAACTTGGGTTGGAAACAAAAATCCAACCATTAGAACAGTGCTGTACAAGAGTTTTGTCGGCTATCACGAAATATACAGACAGAAAAGCACAAGAAGAGACTTTCTTTAAAGAAATGAATTATATTACACTCCCTAGAGAACTCGAAAGTGAAATAATCTCAATTTCTAGCTCAGATTTGTCTATGGAGGACTTTGAGCAAAAAGACTTATTAAGACAGTTTGAACTTGAAAGCAAGCATGGTCGCGAAGCGATCGGCTATAAGATAAGAATTTAAAAATGTGTTCTCCTTTTCAAAACTATGTTTCAATGGTCAATGACCTTTATCAAAGAGGCCATTTGACCCAACCAGTTTATACAATAAGTTATTTAGAAGATATCGACGAATATGAATGCATATTGAGATTCAAAAACTCGAGAGAAAGTGTCGTTATCAAACAAAGAGATAAATCAAAAAAGGAAGCGAAAAATAAAGCTTGCTTTATTTTTTGCAGTGAATTTGATTTGTCCACATATGTCTTCAAAAATATCAAACGATACCATTTTCTACCGAGTTCTGACATTTGGTTTACCTTATGCCGTACGTGTGTGTCTTGGAATTTCAGTTTTCCAGTCATCTATCGAGATGTAAGAGAACACGTGTTTCATATATGCATAAAAGACATGAACGTTTTGGCGTCAAGTAGTTATATAGAACAGGCCGTAGAATTGTGTTACGAACGTCTCTCTGACTTAATCAAACAAAGGAGACTGAACAATACAACTATAGTCAAACCGGAGATTTCTCTTCTTCAGCCACATGTGGAAAAACTAAAAGGGATTAATGCTGGGACATTGTGTCTACATATGTATCGACACAACCGAATAATTATTTATGGCAACAGTGAAATACTTATATAAATGTGAAAAATATATAAAAGTGATTGTTTTACATGTGAAAACACAGTGATTATATTATTCCTGTAGTGTTTGGGGGAAAATTTAGTTTTAGTTTAGGATTTTAGGGATTGGGACTAACCTTGTTTTTTTTCTTCCTTTTCTCTATATAGATTCGATAGGATGGCTTCGAATGGGATGGCCTCGACAACGGTGGCGAATTCGACGACGATGACATCGATTGGAGATATCTCAACGATGATGGCTTCGAATCGATTTATGGAAAGTTGGTTAAAGAAGAACAAAAATGAATATGATATTAAATACGATAAGACGTACGGAAGCAATGGCACCGCTTTAATAAATGACAAGTTTTTCAAAAAAGTCTGGTTTGGAAGAAATATTCCAAACCCAAAGAAGAACGAGAAGGCCGGACCGATCTTAACATTTATCATCAGATCAACACTGGATTCTTCTTATACGAAGACAAAGGGGGACTGTATGAAGAGGATGGCAAAATATTTCAACGAGTATGTTCATAAAGGAACCCGAACAGCCTATTTGGAGAATGAAGAGATGGAGACGAATCCCGTCTACCACATGGATGATGACCAACAACTTTCGGCCGTGAGGATTCATCAAACTCATAACACTTTAGACACCAATCAGTCCCTGCACAAAGTGCAAAAATATAACCAAAGGACATATCGCCCTTATACATCAAAAAATCAAAAGAACAGCTCTTTCAGAGAGACAACTTCCTCCTCTCTTCCAACCATAAGGGGAGAGGAAATTAAAAGACAGAAACAGAGACGAGAAGCACAAGAAGTAAGACGCAAGAAGGCACAGATGGTGAAGCGCTGGAAGTTGGAAAGAGACTATTATAGTACTCATCAGATCGAAGAGGGAATTTCGAGACGGCTTCAAAAGATTCGTTGGAAAATATATGAAGAGGACTTGAAGAAAAGTACTATGATGTCTTTCGTCTGCCCCTTATGCAGTGACCCTTTCACTGATTTAGGGGTACTCAAAGAACATATAATGAAGAAATTGATAATATTGGAAAAGGATTTTTGTGCTGTCTGTCCCAACGAAGAAGTACCAGAGTCATGCCCAAAGTACTGTTGGGCACATTTCGACCAACCGTTGAGATGTTGGAATTGCCATGAAGAATGTGTTCACGAAAAACATAAATACTTTGTAGAAGAAACCTGGTGGCGGATATATGCAACAAATATTACTAAGAAGAAGCAAAACACAATTATAAATAAAAACGACTTAGACTGTGTGTTGTGTCGAAAGATGGCCAATGTAGACGAAGACCACGTTCCCATGAAGTATTCTACACCAAAAGAGTTAGTAACTCACATGTATCTTCACTATGGTTCGCTGTCCGTTTGTTGCAAGATATGTCTTGACTCAGACTGGCCGAGAAGACCGATATTACTCCCTAATGATGTCACACAATTGGTTGATCACTTGAATGAAGATCATCCAATAGAGGTGAGGAAGATATTCGGATGTAATATCATTCCACACACTGATGAGACGTTGTCTCATATGATAACACTTTATAAAAAAGTGTTTATCGACTTTGGTATAACATACTTAGAAAAGTATGTGAAAAAAATTTGCAAAAGAGAATACTCAGAAGATGTTGGGAATTATGTGGGGATAACATTAAAGGAATTCAATGATGTGATGAATGTACCTGATATTCCCGCAGACGTCTCACTACCTGATATTCCCGCAGACGTCTCACTACCTAATATTCCCGCAGACGTCCCATTACCTGATCTTCCCAATGACGTCTCGTTTGACACCGTTTGTAGTTCCACCAAAGGCCAGCTATTAGGTGACAGATGTGAACCTCTATCAATTTTCTTCCCAGTCGACTCAAATCAAGAACCAATTACTGTGGACTCAGCCACTAATATAATATACTACGACTTTGACCAAGAATTAGAATCCGAAGAGGAGATATCAGTTTGCTCCAGCATCGAAGATATTTATCAACTGAGCCCAGAAGAGATCAGAATAAAGGGATTTATTCTTGACTCAAAAAGCATCGATGGCTTGAAGAATGGTTGGCTCACAAGCAATTGCATTGAGGCGTATTTACTTACCCAAAAATGTAATGAAAAGATAGCCGCAAAAAGAAATTTCTACTTTATAAGTTCTTCACTTATGAAGTACATAAATAAACGAGACGTTTCATCATATCCGAAGATATACAATAGAAAGGAGGGGTCGAAGACACTTAAGAAATACAAATATATATTTTTTATTAACAACTATATGGATCTGCACTGGTATTTGACCGTCGCAGACACCAAATCGAAAACTTTGACCATTTATAACTCCATGAATAACCCAAATGACAAAGACTTCATGCAAGAACGAAGACAAATAGAAAATACACAGTTTTATTTAGAACAAATTACGTCTCAAAAATATATTGTATGCGATGCTGAGGGGATCCCATACCAGAAGAGAAGTGATACAGTCAGTTGTGGACTGTTTCTCTTGGGATACATCGAGTATTTATTGGGTACAAATGAGGGCTTTGAGAGGATCAAAACTAAAGAAAATCTAACAAATTATAGAAGATATATTGAAATAATTCTAAGAAATAATGCGGAATAAATTTTATCTCTCGTATAGAAAATTATTCAAAATCACATCAAGAAAAAAAGAAATGCATAAATTTTCGATACAAACATTAATTGCCAACGAAGTGAAAAACAAACCAACCCAAGAGATAATAAATAACAACTCTATCGATTGCTTAATAGAAATTCATTGGATTTCAATTATAATTCATTACTTGGCAACAATAGACAAATTGCCCACATTTGAAAATATATTTAATGTGTATAAAATGACTTGCCCTCGAGATAATCAGACCTTTAAAGAAGAAAGGCTGAAAACACTCCTTGAAAAAGCCCAAATACATGAATTCGTGGATACAAGATATTCCAGAGGAACAACAATATATATTCCTATAAAAGATTCAACTTCATTTGTGTCATGTTTCCCTTCATTGTTTCATGACAAACCTGGAGTACCAGAAATAAAGTTATCCGGTAAATACTATACCCTTATCGCATGGACGCGGCCAGAATCAGTTAAATATTATGATGTCCATGGATATATCGTCGAAGCTCAAATCAACAACGCTGATAAATGGGTTGAAATAAAACATCCATTCACGGCAAGCACCTCATGTTTGATGGAAGACTTAGAAGAGGGAACGACATATCGATTTCGAGTGTGTGCCGTTAATCAAGGACACAGAGGTTTGGTTAGCGAACCATCCATACCGATAGTCACTAAAGGAGAAGAAGAATCATCTCTATTCAATTGTTGTGTCATATGTGGTTAAATGTAATCTATTATATATAATTAAAGCATAATTTATTACACTTTCAATACTTTTATAACATTTATATAAATAAATAAATAGAAAAATAAATAAAAATCACAAAAACACAAAATGAAATAAAATTTTTTTTTTACTAATAGTACCAAAGATATGTCCAAGAGGTACTGGTCTTCTGAAAAGAAGACCATATACTTTAAATAAATTGAAAAATTATTCCATATTTTATTGCCATTTAATATACACTAATAGTACCAAAGATATGTCCAAGAGGTACTGGTCATCAGAAAAGATGACCAAAATACTTTAAACCAATTGAAATATTATTCCATATTTTATTGGCATTTAATATTTAAAATTTGTTTGAATGAAGACATTTTTAATTACATTTTTATAATATGACTTTCAATACTTTTATAACGTTTATACAAATAAATAAATAGAAAAATAAATAAAAATCACAAAAACACAAAATGAAATAAAATTTTTTTTTTACTAATAGTACCAAAGATATGTCCAAGAGGTACTGGTCTTCTGAAAAGAAGACCATATACTTTAAATAAATTGAAAAATTATTCCATATTTTATTGCCATTTAATATACACTAATAGTACCAAAGATATGTCCAAGAGGTACTGGTCATCAGAAAAGATGACCAAAATACTTTAAACCAATTGAAATATTATTCCATATTTTATTGGCATTTAATATTTAAAATTTGTTTGAATGAAGACATTTTTAATTACATTTTTATAATATGACTTTCAATACTTTTATAACGTTTATACAAATAAATAAATAGAAAAATAAATAAAAATCACAAAAACACAAAATGAAATAAAAATATTTTTTTTTTATTACTAATAGTACCAAAGATATGTCCAAGAGGTACTGGTCTTCTGAAAAGAAGACCATATACTTTAAGTCAATTAAAATATTATGTTTTATTCGTAATTAATTACTTATTATATGCACAAAAATTATTTAGACAAACATTTTAATTACTTTTATATTACATAAATTTCAGTATTTAAATCAAAATAATAATTGTACTAAATATGAGTATAAATAACCTCTTAATCGAACATATAATCTTGTGTCTATCTATAAATGTTTATGATAATAAAATTTTAATTATATAAAATAATACAATAATTATAAAACGTTTGTAAACCCTGATTTCGTAAACAGAATACAGTACACAAATAGCTGACACTTATAGTCAGTAGTAAACAGAATAGAGTTCACAAATAGCTGACACTTATAGTCAGTAGTAAACAGAATA
>JAQIXR010001092.1:0-15589 GCA_034700825.1 Quadroppia sp. Gr-Ori-00064
ATTTTGTTTTTGAAAATGTTTTACTGTTCATAAAATTCACTAAAAATTTCAAGATATAAAGTACTGTCAATAGCTATTGGAACCTCAAATCTTGTTTCAAAGTTCAAGTTAGTAGTGTTTTCAAGATAGAAGGGATGGTTATAATGGGGTTCTATGGTAAGGGGTTTTAGACCCGCCTTAAAATTACAAGATTTCAGTATTTTCAAGTTAGCAGTATTTCAAACTAGCAGGTTTTAGTGTATATGTATAGCGTATACACTGTTTCACACATGCAATGGTTTTGTGACTCAAATGATTATCTTTATTACAATTAATTATTTTTAATGTTTTATTGAATCAAAAATACAGTCAATTCTATACGCAATCAAATATTTTATGTCATTTAGTGTTAGATAACTTTTTCAAATCATTAGGTGTTGTCTCAGAAGGAAAGTCATATATAATTTGTTCAGTCATTTGTATTGAAAAATAATGTCAATTAAAATAACAATTTTTGTATTTGTGGTCAAAATATGTCTCATTGTTTGCATTCAGTCATCGGATGTGAAGACAGTTAACGAAAGATCTCTATCGCCACGGAATCGATCACTGGGTGTCTGTTACGAGAACTGTGACAGCGAGGATGGAAAGGTATGTGTGGACGACTGGTGCTATTGTGCACCCAATACAGAATGGATGGAAACGACGCGTATTTGTGAGCCATTTGAATGCGATGAGAATTATGAGTGTCGATTGAATGGTCAATACCCTGATAGGTACCGGCATTGTGACGATGATAAGGAAAGGTGTGTTTGTGATTCGGGTTATAGTGAAGACAATTTGAATGGCCGAAAATGTGCTGAAGATGTGACAATAACCCCAGAATTGATAGGCATTTGTGGCCATAGCTGTGATAGCAATTCACATAAGGTATGTGTGGACTACGAGTGCTATTGCGCGCCCGGCTTTCAATGGAGCCTTTCTTTGGGTAGTTGTGAAGATGCAAATTGTATCACTGATTCCGACTGTCGGACAGGGGGTCAATACGAGGATTGGAATCGAGAGTGCGATGATCTATTAGGTTACGGTTATACCTCTTGTTATTGTAAAGACGGTTATTATCAAGACTTGGGCAACGGGAAGAAATGTATTGCTAGGTCATATTTTTGGTATTGGGGTTGGCTGTTGATAGTCGTCCCCATCTGTATTATTACAGCCGTTGCTATCTATTGCAAGTGTCAACGAAAGCGTTTACCACCAACTGTTTACAGAGCCCCTCAGCCCATGTATTATATGCACCAGCACCTGTCACATTCTCCAGCACCTGGCGTTTACTCTTATGCGCCGCCTGGCGTCAATCCGGGAGCAATAGCGCCGCCATCTTATACAGAATCACAGCTCACACAACCGGTGAATATTCTGGCGACTCCTCAGAACACTATACAACAGAATGTGCATTATATGCCTTTCCAACCGCAACAACAAAATATAATACCTCAAACAGATAATAATGATCAAGCAGAATCTTTGCCCAAATAAATCAATATATATTATAAATAAATGCTTAACATTTTAATCAGAATATTCTGCTATTTATATACAAGAATTGCAATCAATATAAACGTATTTGCTTTTAATGAACAATATTTTCATTAATGAAAAACTAAAGAAATTCTGTATTAAATTTAAACAATATTTTCTTTAATTTTTTCGATAAATAAAATCTTTTGAGAAATTATATTATTATTTGTTATTACTTTTTGCCAAAAAATAGTATTTTATTCCAAAGAAATACTATTGAATTGAATTATAATAAGAGCTCTGAATGTGTGTATAATTGTTATTCATTTGCGTTTATTAAGGCATTCAATGTTAATGTAAACACAGTTTAGTCTATAATGTGTTCAGACATTAAAATTGCAAAAAAAATGTCTTAATATGTGATAAAAGGCTTCAAACGAATAAACACAAATAAACACACATTTTCTCAGAAAATATTCCTCAAAATAATCTTATATAATATAAACAGAATTTCATTTTAAGGAATATTTTTCACATTTAGTCATAACTTCTCGTTGTGTTTGTGCCGTTCCCTTCAGGTGCTGTGAATTATGTTGAATACAATGTTTACGTATTTATTGATTATTAGTCTCATTGTCGGCATTGAGGGCTCGGATGACAACTGTGAAAGTGTTAAACGTCTCAAGTGTTCAATGGGTTCTTGCGATGAATGCGGCGATTATGTCATCGGGAATAGAGTGTGCGTTGACTACCAGTGCTATTGTGAGCCCAACTATCAAATGAGCTTTCGTTCGAATAAAATCATCTGTGTTTACGTCCGGTGCTATAAAACGCTTGACTGTCAGACGGGTGGCCAATACAGTGATGAGCACCGAATGTGTTGGTATGGCAAATGTATTTGTAGGGAAGGCTATATTGAGGACTATGGCAACGGCCGTAAATGCAAGCCCCGAGTGGGAGGAAAGGCGTACTACTGGCCAACGTATAGTAAATTCATTGTCACCTCCATTGGTGTCATCGGTAGTTCAATAGTACTGTATATCATGTGGCGATCAAAGTTTTGCACACCTCCTGAACCCGAGGCTATGATACCAGTGCTGCACAGCGAGGCTAATTGTGATACCAGTGCTGCACAGAATCTATTGACAGGTTCTCAAACCACAGACAGCAGTCACTGTATTTTAGATACAGATAGAGTGACCAGACGTCCAGCTTTGGGCTGGATTGTCCAGCTTTTGGGTCCCGATGGAAGGATCCAGCCCAGGGTCAGGGCTTGACATTAAAATGTCCAGTTTTCAAATTTTTAAATTTATAAAAATTTTGAAAGATTTTTGAATTAAAAAAGTATTTTATATATGTTTTTCCATACAATTAACATTCAATACAACACAATATAGTACATCATTGATGTACAATAACTACGTTTACTGTATATTAATGCAATTTTATCATTGATTTACAAAAAACTACGTCTTCTGTATGTAAACCATAACTATTTAATGCATTAAATTTTGAAATTTTTAATACATTAGGAATGTGTGCAAAACAGTAAACACTTTTGAAATTTCATTAAAACAATGCTTTCTTTAAAACATATTTCAAAGCAATTGCTATACAAATAGTAAACAACTTTTATTCAGTTTTTTGATTAAAAAAATTTAAATAATCAATTAATGAATGAAAACTACGACAGAAAACGATTGAAAATATATTCTTTAACATTGTCTGTAAATTTTTTTTAAAAAGTTGACTTTATTTAATGTTGTGTTAATTGTGATATTAATTAAATATATTTATTTTTTGATTTCTTTTAATATATGTTAAATAAAACAAACTTTTCTTCTTTTGACGTGTTTTGTGACTTTATTCAATAGGTTTTCACTAGTTTTTGATGCATTTTATATGATTTTTTGGATTACAGTCGACATTTTAGGCTAAAAGACATTATGTATTTTATATTTTTTTGATGCAAATGATAGGTCTTTCTATGCTCTATCGAACAGTAAAGAGAAATTTTAACGCAAATGAAAAGATCGGGAGTTGTGGACACTATTCTCATAACGAAAAGCAATTATGCGCATAACTAATACTGGTTTTTTCAACGGGTTTTTACGGGCGGGTTATAAAAAACATAAGTTTAAAATTTTTTTAAAAATGTCCAGTTTTTGTCCAGTTTTGTATAAGAATTTTTCGTAAAAATCCAGTTTTTCATGAAAATCACCTGGTCACTCTAGATACAGAGCCGCCGTCTTATGCAGAAACACAACAGACAAATACGGTTAATATACCCCTTAATGACCAATAATCGAATAACTGACACATTTTTCAATATATATTTTGTTATAAATTCTATGAAAATATTTAATATAAAATAAAATATTTTTAACGAATATATAATTTGTGTAAAAAAATATTTATTAAAAATTAATTTCGTTTTGTTTTATAAAAACTAAGTTTATATTTATATATGTTTTGATCGTTTCGAACAAAAAAGTAAATAACATCAAATTTTGTGAATTTTATTTGAATAATTTCATAACTGCTATCAAAATGAGCAAGGTGATGATGTTGTGTGTGACGGGTGATGTGCCACTGCACTGGGAATAGGTGTTGGCCGTGTATTTATGATCTTGGCAATTTGCTCTCTCGACGTCTGTTATATAACTACCCTTTGCTAATCGGATGTCATTTTTCTCGTCCTCCAAACAACTGGTGCTCTTTTGGAAGGCATAAACGGAGACAACATATCAAACCCCGATATATGTATAGCGCATACATTGTTTCACACATACAATGGTTGTGTGACTCAAATGAAATGAATATTTCAATGGGTTTAACATTAAAAACATATATCCGTTTCATTTGTGCCGCACATGCCTTACAGTGTGTTAACTCACCTTGATCAGTTGCTCGTCAATACAGTCAAGCATTGTCCACACCAAGCAGCACAGGGTGTATTTGTTTTGATCACCAATATCATCAATGTCACTCTGTGTGAGACTTGATTTGCCACGTGAACATTGCATGAGGTCATCTTGGTCAGCTTTTAGACATGCTGGGAGTAATGCGTTCACATCTTCTTGCACAGTGAAGAATACACCCTTTTTGAAGGTGGACACTTTGCCAGGTGCTATTTCGGTGATCAAGAACAACATGAGAACAATAATTGACTTCATTTTTATGAAATTAATATAAATTTTTTTGAGAAAAAAAAACTTTTTTATAACAGAATTAGTTTTAATGAAAAAGAAGTAAAAGTTTTTATTCTTATATACAGTTCTGCTGTATATCTATTGCCTGTATTACATGACATGTGAACCATTTAAGGGAGTGAACGGAAATTCTTATGGTTTGGACCTTTGGTTGACTTTCAATAGAGTATATCAATGTCACACAAAAATATTTGTCATTTTTATTGCCATAACATTTGGCAATGGATTGTTTGATTGATTTTTTATTATGAAACTAATTCTCTTATCTATAGTTTTTGACTCAAACAGTCATTTATTAATCATATTTCTATAGTTATCATCAAAAGTAGAAATACTTCTTCGCTTAGAATATATTATATAAAAATTATTATTAATTAAAAATATTTATGAAATATTTAATATATTTTCATTTTATAATTTCTATTGATATTAAGACAACTTCTTTCGATTGAAAAATTCTGTTTTAATAGTTAAAAAATTTATAAAATAATTGACATTAATTTTATTTAATACAATATATAAAAATGTTTTGTTTTCAACAAATTTTTTGTCAAAGATATGTTTGATTAAACTTAAGGAATAAACTGTAATCAAGACTCTTTTCAAAGAATATCACCATGGTTATATCGCGATAATAAATTCATTTCGTTTTATTGATATATTAAATGATCAAAAAGTAGTAAAGGTTTGAATAAAGAATCAAATTTTCAATGAATTTCAATATGTTTTTAATGTATTATAAAATATGAAAATTCTATTTATGTCTGACTTGAGTTCAAAGTTGTTTTCATTAAAAACATATTGAAATTCATTGAAAATTTGATTCTTTATTCAAACCTTTACTACTTTTTTACCTTTCTCAATATTTTTATTTCCTTTCATATTAAGAAATTAGTATATGTCCTTGGTATTATAAAGAAGAAAATTTCAGAATCGGTTGAGAAAAACTCAAATGACAGCCATTCTTGCCGTAAAGGTAGAAGTGATAATGAGTGTATAATATATAAAATAACATTTCATTCATTCTTAACATAGATTTTGAATAAAATGTTGAAATTATTAATTGTTTTCCTATTTGTAGTGAAAAGCAATTTCATGGAATGTATGCAAATATCGCAAATATTTATTAAAATCATTTATTATTTAAAAATCTATAACATTTATTGAGTTTTTCATAAATGATTTATAACAAGAATTCACATATAAATTGAAAATATTTTTTTAAATAAAATACTTTTTTTTGCTACGATTTTAGCGATTAAAGTATTGATGTTTTTAAAGGATATAAAGCGGATATTCAATGAGAATTATATCACATGTTTTGCTAATTAAATATTCAAAAAACAATCAAATGATCCGTTTTATGAAATGTAAGCAAGGTGGCTTAAATGTTTACATTGCAATTAATATAAATATCCAGTCCTTGGTTATATCTAGAAATTTAAATTAAATGTAAATCCGGTTAATTCTTGTATTGGATGTGATAAATGAATGTCTTATTGAAGCCGATGTGAAAAGAACAGATGAAATACTTATACAACGATTACAACGAAAAGAGTATTAGAATAGATTTAATGGATAAGGAATTGTATAATATATATAAAGTGAAATTATTTTGAATAATATTTAATATATATTAATAAATAATAATAATTGATATTTTTGTTGAATTTCTTTCTTAATAATGAAAATGTTTTTCAAAGGTAAGTAATTTTTTTTAATAACTATTTTATTGAGCTTTAGATATATTATGGACTTTTAATTGTGTTCAATGAATATCAATTCGAAATAAATAATTTTAGAATACAGTAAACACTATTGTTCATGAAAATATGTTTTGAACATAAAATATAATCATATTTAACTCTATCGCTAGTAATGACAATCGTATCGATTTTGATGGCTTTCACCAAAGATGTTTGGAGTGAGGAATGTTTGCGTTTGTTTACTGATATAAAATGTGAAAATGATAAGCCATTAAATCTGACTGCTGAGTTCACTGAGTTGAGCAAGACCCTCTCGCCAGAAGAGAAACACTTTTCGGAATTACTAATTCATAGCAGATATTTACGTGAACTGAAAGCCAATCAATTCGAGGACATTGTCTTCGATTCCATAACTATTACCGGCGCTATCGATGACTCGGAATCCCATTTCACACATGTTGACAAGAATGCTTTTGCGATAACTGACCAAGTTACAAAACGAATAAGAATTAGAGACATGACGTACCTGACAGAACCGGGATCTTTTTTCGAGGCGTTGCGAAGCGTCAAGAATCTAGATGACCTGGAGTTACAAGGTAATTTCAGTGAAATACCCGATAACGCGTTCGGAAATTTGACCAAGTTGCTTTGGGTTAATTTGGACGGTTTGTATCTGAAAAAGTTGGGCAGTAATGCCTTCAGACATCTGCAGAGTCTGACAAAGTTGACAATAGAAGGCACGTTTGGAGTCCACTTTCCCGACAATGCCTTTGCTATTGAGGCGCCTACAGATATCAACTTTCATCTTGAACTCGGAACAGGAGACTCAAGCACCAGCTCACCACGATTTGACCAATTTTCACCTGGTGCTTTCGACAATCTTCATCGTCCAACGTTCCTTGGTTTAGTTAATCATTATTCCCGAAGTTCCTTTGACTATGATCTCATTCTGATGGAGAAGCCATTCAAGACGTTCCTGGATGCGAATGTGAAGAATCGTATTATTCTTACTGGAAGAGACCTTGATTGCAATGATCCTGGCAATCAATGGATAAAACCGGCATATGAGAATAGAGTGACCGAGTTCACTTGCATTAAATGAGCTTTGTTCAAATGCACATAAAGATGTAATTTGATTTCATTAACGAATGCGAAAATAAAATTAAAATTCTGTTATTTCTAACCGTTTTCAAGTGATCCGACTTTCAATTTGAGAATATTCTGTTATTTTTATTCAATAATCACAATCAATATTAACAATATAATTTAATTAAATATTTTTGTAGTAATATTTGTTATTATTTTTTATCATAAATTTTTTTTTTATTCAAAATAAATATAAAGGCTAAGTTTTACTCATAACATACCTAGATAGGTTGTGTTCTAATGGGTATAAAATTTGTTTGGGTTTTATAAAAAAATTCGTTCAAAAGGTTTTAAATTCATTGATTATTTAACTTTAATTTTACATCAAAAAATTTATAAAATTATCTCAAGAAGTGGTAATATCATCAAAAGAAAAATGAATTCCTATTCGAGGGGAGGCTTAGTTTTGCCGTCGGTAGTGCTTTCTGGCCTATGCCCAATCATTTCCTATTATGGTCAACATTAACATATAAAACCCAATTCTCATCTCCAGTGACAATGCATATGATAAACAGTTCCGATTTTTGCCGAGAGGTCAAAAATATAAAAATCGTAACTTTTTTTATCACAGGTAATAACAGGTGGGTATATACAAATACATGCTTTTGACAACTTCCCGATCGATCTTAAGTGGTCACAAATGATTGGTTAGTAAGAGCCTAATATGGTGGACATTCGACATTTGATACTCTTGGATCAGATTCAACCATGTCTTTTAGGACACCATTCTTCACCACCTGAGTTCGGCCCGATCGGGAGCAAAATTGGAAGTCATGATCATCGGATTTGAACCATTTTAACAATTCATATTATCGGCTGAGACACAAGACATCAATTAAGAGAGAGATGATGTTTGTGTGAATCTCTTGAGCTGAAACTAATTGAGTAGACAATGTCCGATGTGTTCGGCATCATATCTTTGGCTGATATCACCACTTCTTGAGATAATTTTGTAATTTTTTGATTGGTAATTAAAGGTAAATAATGTATGTATTTAAAACCGTTTGAACAAATTTTTTGATAAATACCAAACAAATTTTATAGCCATTCGGACACAACATATTTAAAAAATGATAGGACTTAAACTTAGCTCTTCTACAATTAAAATAAATAATAATAAGAGCATTGAATGTGTGTATAATTTGTTATTCATTTGCATTTATTAAGGCATTCAATGTTAATGTAAACACTGTTTAGTTTTATAAAAAATAATTTATATATGTTTTGATCGTTTTGCACAAAAAAGGTGAATAACTTCAAAGTTTCTGAATTTTTAAAATAATTTCATCATATCTAGCAGAATGAACTTGGTGATCCTGGGAGTAATGCGTTCATATTATATTGCGCTGTGAGAAATACAACCTTTCTGAAGGTGGGCATTTTGCCAGGTGCTATTTCGGTATGAAGAACATCATGAAAACAATAATAATAATTGACTTCATTTTTATGAAATAAATATTAATTTTTTGATAAAAAAAACTTATTTTAAAACAGAATTAGTTAATGAAAGAGAAGTAAAAGTTTTTATTCTTATATACAGTTTTGCTGTATATCTATTGCATGTATTGCATAACATGTGAATCATTTCAGGGATAGAGTGACCAGACGTCCAGCTTTGGGCTGTATTGTCCAGCTTTTGGGTCCTGATGAAAGGATCCAGCCCAGGGTCAGGGCTTGACATTAAAATGTCCAGTTTTAAAGTTTTGAAAGAATTTTGAATTAAAAATGTATTTAATATACTGTATGTTTTTCAATACAAATAACATTCACGACAACAAAATACAGTACATCATTGATGTACAATGACTACGTCTACTGTATGTAAACTATAACTAAAGTTCGTGAAAACCGGGAAACTACAGACATAACGTAATAAATCGAGCCTGGTACAAAAAGTGAATAGCATTATATTTTAATTTCTTGAATACTTAATAATATTATTCATTGAGAAAAGCATTTAAGAAATTAAAATATAATGCTATTCACTTTTTGTACCAGGCTCGATTTATTACGTTATGTCTGTAGTTTCCCGGTTTTCACGAACTTTAACTATAACTATTCAATGCAATAGGTATTGAGTTTTAAATACATTAGGAATGTGTTCAAAACTAAACACTTTTAAAATATCATTAAAACAATGCTTTCTTTAAAACACATTTCAAAGCAATTGTATTGCATATGGCATGACATATAGTATGTCAGTGTATTGTCCACTATAGTCGGATTTAACTATGGTTTAAAATCATTGATCGTTTCATTGAATTAATTTTTTAAAGATTAATTATCATCAATTAACCCACTTGAACCAGTTTGGATCTTTGGTTGACTTTCAATAGTGTATATCAATGTCACACAAAAATATTTGTCATTTTTATTGCCATAACATTTGACAATGGATTGTTTGATTGATTTTTTATTATGAAACTAATTCTCTTATCAATAGTTATTCACTCAAACACTCATTCCTTAATCATATTTACCATCGAATGAAGAAATACTTCTTCGCTTAGAATATCTTTAATGAAAATTACTTTTAGATTAAAATTTCTGAAAATTTTTAATGTGTTTTAAAATAATTTCTATAGATTTTAAGACAATTTTTTTCGATTGAAACTCAATTTTGTGGTCAATAGAAATAATGAATTAATTTTTTTCATAAACTTTTTTGTCATTAAAACTAAAAATTAGAAAATATTTGTTGTCTTTGTGTTCGTTTGTTGGGTTTGTGGGGACGGGTATATTGAGTGCTATGACATCGGCCTCACATGCACAGAATGAGGGAAAAGGTATACTACTGACCAATGTATAGTAAATGCATTATCGCATTATCGCATTGCGTTATCGGTATTTCATTAGCACTGTATCTCATGTGGCGATCAAATGTTTCATACATACTGAACCCGAAGCTATGAATTGTGATACCAGAGCAGCACAGAATCGATTGCAAGGTTCTCAAACCACTGACAGCAGTCACTGAATTGAGATTTTAGATACACAGCCGCTGCAGTCAGAAACAGAACTGACAAATACGGTTAATATACCCCTTAAAGACCAGAAATCAAATAACTGATACATTTTTCAGATATTTTTGTTATAAATTCAATAAAAAAATTATTTTTAATAAATAAATAATTTATTTAAAAAAATCTAAATTTTATTTGAATAGTTTCACCACTGCTAGCAATATGAGCATGGTGATAATGTTATATGATACGGGTGATGTGCCATTTTTAGGACAATTCGAATAGGTGTTGGCCTTGTATTTATAATCTTGGCAATTTGCTGTCTCGGCGTCGTTTATATAGCTCTTCTCTGCCGCTCGAATACTATTTTTCTCGTCATCCGAACATCTGGTGTTCTGTTGGAAAGGCATAAACAGAGACAACATATTAAAACCCGATATATTTATAGCGTATACACTGTTTCACACATGAAATGCAATGAACAGCAAATGAAATATTTTATCCATAGCTATAGCATTGAAAACCATTTCATTTGTGTCTCACATCTATTCCATGTGTGAAAAAACTGTAAGAAATAAATAGAGTAACTCTGCTTACATTCACCAGGTTCTCGTCAATGCAGTCCAACAGTGTCCACACCCAACAGCACCCGCCGTTGTATATGTGATGGTCCGTTATATAATCGATTTGACTCTGGGTGAGATTTGCTTTATCACGTGAACATTGATATATGGAAAATTCGTCGCCTTTGAGACATTTTGGCAATAATGCGTTCACATCCTCTTCAACCGTGAAGAATACACCCTTTTTGAAGGTGGGCACTTTGCCAGGTGCTATTTCCGTGATGAACAACAGCGTGAGAACAATAATAATTGACTTCATTTTTATGAAATTAAATAAATATGAAATTATTTAATGAAAAAAATTAATAAATATTTATTATAAGTGATAACAGAATAGGTTTTAATGAGAAAATATTTAACGTTTTTATTCTTATATACAGTTTTTGCTGTATATCTATTGTCTGTATTATGTGAAATATTTCTATCAATACACGTATTGAACAGCTATTTATTGCCATAACAATTGACAATCGATTGTTTGATTGACATTCAATTATGAAACTATTTGTCTTATCAATAGGTAATGACTCAAACAGTCATTCCTTAATCACATTTTTATAGTTAACATCGAATATAGAAATACTTTTACATTTAAAATATCTTTTATGAAAATTATTTTTTGTTTAAAATTTCTGTAATTATTAATGTGTATTAAAATTATATTTTTTATTAAAACATAATTTTCATTTGAAATAAAGAATTATTTTTTTCATGAGATTTCAATCATTAATAACTCAATAAATTGTATTTTATTTAAGAATTCTTGATATTAATAATAATATGATATTTCGAGAGGAAAGGGATCACAAAAGAGTTATTATGGATTGAAATCAAAGTTTATTTGTTTTATTAGTTTTTAAATACTTTTTTTGTACTTTATATTACAATAAATGTTTATTTCATTCTAAACCTCGTACTGAATACCACTGTCTCTGATCCAGAGTTTCCGCTCCGGTCTTATGTCGAAACACAAATGACACAAATAGATAATATACCCCTTATTGACCAGATTTCGAGAAAGTGATACTTTTTTGTATATTTTGTTATAAATTGTTTTGAAAATATTTTTTTAAAAACTTTTGTTTAATAAAAAATAAGTTTTTATTTATAATTATACATGTATATTCACTTCTATCTTTCAGGCAAGAATGGCTTGCATTAGAGTTTTTCTCAACCGATTCTGAAATTTTCTTTGGTATAATACCAAGGACATATTCTAGTTTCTTAGTATGAAAGGAAATAAAAATATTGAGAAAGGTAAAAAAAGTGGTAAAGGTTTGAATAAAGATTCAATTTTTCAATGATTTTCAAAATGTTGTATTTCAATACAACTTTGAACTCAAGTCAGAGATAAATACAATTTTCATATTTAATAATACATTGAAAACTTATTGAAATTCATTGAAAAATCGATTCTTTATTCAAACCTTTACCACTTTTTTACCTTTCTCAATATTTTTATTTCCTTTCATACTAAGAAACTAGAATATCTCCTTAGTATTATACCGAAGAAAATTTCAGAATCGGTTGAGAAAAACTCAAATGCAAGCAATTCTTGCCTGAAAGATATTATTGGTTTTGAGCGTATGTTTTGTACAAATAGTAAATGACTTCAAAATATGTGAATTTTATTTGAATAATTTCATAAGTGTTAGCAAAATGAGCATGGTGATGATGTTGTATGTGACGGGTGATGTGCCACTGCACTGGGAATAGGTGTTGTCCTTGTATTTATGATCTTGGCAATTTGCTGTCTCGACGTCGGTTATGTATCTACTCTTTGCCGATCGGATGTCATTTTTCTCGTCGTCCGAACAACTGGTGTTCTGTTGGAAAGGCATAAACAGAGACAACATATCAAACCCCGATTTATGTATAGCGTATACACTGTTTCACACATGCAATGGTTGTGTAATTCAAATGAAGTGAATATTTCAATGAGTTTAACATTGAAAACATATATCCGTTTCATTTGTGCCGAACATGCCTTACAGTGCGTTAACTCACCTTGGCCAGTTGCTCATCAATGCAGTCAACGAATGCCCATGCCCAGCAGCAAAGGGTGTTTTTGGATTTATCCTTTATATTCTTAATTTCACTCTCTGTAAGACTTGTTTTCACCATGATGCAATGCATGAGGTCATCTGAGGCGTATTGAAGACAGTCGGCTCGTAATGCTTTGACATCATCTTTAGCTGTGAAGAATACACTATTTTGGAAGGTGGTCACTTTTCCAGGCGCTATTTCGATGATGAAGAACATCATGAAAATTATAATTGACTTCATTTTTATGAAATATTTATTTTTACAAAAAAAATATTTTATAAAATAAATAGTTTTAACGAAAGAAAACTAAATGTTTTTATTCTTATATACAGTTCTGCTGTATATCTATTGCCTGTATTACATGACATGTGAAACATTCCTGCGTTTGAATGGATATTAATTGCCATAACATTTGACAATCGATTGTTTGATTGATTTTTTATTGTGAAACTAATTGTCTTATCAATAGTTATTGACTCAAACAGTCATTAATTAATTATATTTCTATAGTTAACATTAAATATAGAAATATTTTTGTTTTGCAAATCTTTTAGAAAAATTATTTTCTGATTAAAACTGTTATATTTAATGTGTTTAAAACACAACTGACACAAATATATAATATTCCCCTTATTGATCAGAATTCGAATAACTGATACTTTTTTTGTGATATATTTCGTTATATATTTTGTCATATATTTTGTGATATATTTATTAAAAATTTCCTTCGTTTAGTTTAATAAAAAAAAATAAGTTTTTATTTATATATGTTTTGATTGTTTTGTACAAAAATGTAAATGACTTCAAAATATGGGAATTTTATTTGAATAGTTTCATCACTGCCAGCAAAATGAGCATGGTGATGATGTTGTGGGTGACGGGTGATGTGCCACTGCACTCGGAATAGGTGTTGGCCTTGTATTTATGATCTTGGCAATTTTCTGTCTCGGCGTTCGTTATATATTTACTCTTTGTTGATTGGATGTCATTTTTCTCGTCTTCCGAACAACTGGTTCTCTATTGGAAGGCATAAAATGAGACAACATATCAATACCCGATATATGTAGAGCGTATACACTGTTTCACACATGGAATGGTTGTGTGACTCAAATGAAATATTTTCTCCATTGCTATACCATTGAAAACCATACATCCATTTCATTTGAGTCTCACAACTGTAACGAAATAAATATAGTAACTCTTGCTTACATTCGCCGCCAGTTCCTCATCAATGCAGTCAAGCAGTGTCCACACCCAACAGCACATGGTGTATTTGTGGTCCATAGTTATAGCATCAATGTCACTCAGTGTGAGGTCTGATTTGCCACTTGAACATAGCATGAGCTCTGTTTGGTTGGGCTTTAGACATGCGGGCAGTAATGCGTTCACATCATCTTCAACCGTGAAGAATACACCCTTTTTGGAGGCAGGCACTTTGCCAGGTGCTATTTCCGTGATGAAGAACATCGTGAGAACAACAATAATTGACTACATTTTTATTAAATAAATATGAAATTATTTAATGAAAAAAATTAATAAATATTTTTTTATAAGTGATAATAATAACAGAATATGTTTTAATGAAAAATTATTTAACGTTTTTATTCTTATATACAGTTTTTGCTGTATATCTATTGTCTGTATTACGTGACGTGTTTATCAATACAGGGTTTGAGGGGATATTTATTGCCATAACATTTGACAATCGATTGTTTTATTGACTTTCAATTGTGAAACCAATGCTCTTATCAATAGTTAATGACTCATACAGTTATTTCTTGTCCTTATTTCAATATTTAACATCAAATGTGGAAATACTTTTTGATAAAAATGTTTGAAAATATTTAATGTGTTTTGAATTTGTATTTCTAATGATTTAAAGACAACTTCATTTAATTGAAACATAATTTTCAATTAAAATAATGAATTAATTTTTTCATAAACTTTTTTATTAAAATTTTAATATTTACTGTATTTGAAGAATAAATAGAATAAGTGTTCTAATTCATGATTATTCTTGGTTGAAGTAAAGGTCAATTTATGCGATTCTATTATAAATTAAAATTTTATTTTTCTATAGTTTAGTAATTAATAAAATATTTTACATTTATTTTACATTTAATACAATATATAAAAAAAGGTTTTGTTTTCAACAAATTCTTTGACGAAAATAAGTTTTATTACTTTAAAGGAATAAACTGTAATTAAGAATCTATTTGAAGCACATCACCATGGTTATATAGCTATAATAAAGGCATGATCTAAAAGACAACCCCTCTTTTTATTCCATATTATGATAGAACTCAATGAGTAGTGTCCGAAAAATATCAAACAACCCCAGGTCATAGGTCAACAACCCCTTCGAAATTCGAAAAAACCAAATAACACATTAC
>JAQIXR010001093.1:0-15579 GCA_034700825.1 Quadroppia sp. Gr-Ori-00064
TTGTATTGTGAACAGTCGCGATGACCAAGCACAGTGCACGTGATCCATGGAATCAATGGCGACACAGTGAGAGAGATGTGGACCTCGTCCTCATTGGTGGTACATTTCAAACCATAACTCAAAATTGCAATATTTATCGCCACCAAAACAGCCCTACCATGGTGATATTGGAGCAAGGGGCCACCGGAATCACCCTGGATTATTTTAATAGAATTCATAGACAAATACTTTATACTACATTCGTAATAAAAGTGCTTTAAAAGCGCATGCATTTGGTGTTCACTGAAAATATAATTCCTGTATATATCGAGAAATTCAATTCATGTATAAAAAAGCGATATTTTTTTTGAGTCAATAATTTGTTCAAAAATTCTCAATATTTTTTTTATAGAAATTATTTTCCTAAAAGAATTTAAACTTTTTTTTAAAAAATATGAAATAATGTTTTATAAATAAATTCTTAACTAAAATGAATAGAGAATTGAGTTTTAAAATACAAATAATATTTCAAGTGTTGAAGGAAAGCCATCATATTTTTTGAGAAGGGAGAAATCACACGACAATTATTAAGTATTTTCAAATCAAATACAAACAAATGCTATGGTATACTCACTAAGCAAAAGGCAGTTCCCGTTGGAAAAGGGAGCCTTTCGAATAGAATCAACCTCCCATTGACGTCCCCTTCGGACGTATTGTACGTACGGTGTATTCTGACCCAGCCCATTTTCGCCTCTCCCTTCGAGCTGTCATTCACGGGCTGTTGGCTACCTATGCCGGCGATGATCGCGTACTGTTTCTCGTGGCGAAAGGCATTGATTTTGGGCAAACAAATGCTATTGAATGTCCAAATGTGACCACTCTTCACAAAACGTACAGGGTGCTTCAATTTGAGCAGCGCCACGTCATATGTATAGTAGTCCATACCAGCGGTTATGTTAGATGTGTACTTGTGATGCAGGTATACCTCCGACACGTTGAGCACCTCATCGGTACGGGTGACCAAAGTATTGTTTGCGAGCAGTACTCGAAAATTCTCTGCCGAACAGTTGGCATCAATGCACCTGGATGTAAGAAAAATATTGTGGTTTTACCATGATAATCATTAATCTTGTTAACAAATGACTTACTCCACGACATGGCCGGCGGTTATAATCCAGCGCTCATTCAATAGTGAACCGCTTCCGTGCCAACTGTATGTGCATTGGATTTCAATACAAATAAAAACTGTTTTCGATTTCATTAATACCTGTGCTCTTCGTCAAAGTATAGAATCCTCACAAGCCATGGCATTTCGCCCAGACGTACGTCCCGTCCGTTTTCAATGTTGCCCACCATTTGTTTGTCGTGCCAACGAAAGCACATACCGTTCCCCGTGAGTGATGATTCATGGCCTATACCGCAGTGATCGCTACTAATATATGAGTAGTTACCGATGCCCTCATTATCACTGTCGGCACTACAGGTGCCCACATATACTGTAATACATAAACAGTTTTTAATAATTATTTCAATAATTTTTAGCCAAAAAACGAACCGAATATAAGACAGAGTTTTATAATTGAATCCATTTTTGTCTCAATTATTATAAACTGTTATGTGATATAAATTCCATACCTTTGACTAACTCTATGTTAAATGTAATTTAATAAGAACTTTATTCAATAACCACCTGTGCTTTGATTATTGTCATCAGTTTACAGGAAAACACATATCATTGCAAAAAAAATACTTTTGTTTTGCTTTTTTTGTATTTAAAAAATATAAGAATTTAATAGAAATTTATGCATTTTTTAAAGAAAATTTACAGAATAACCGATTCTTTGCTCAATTGAAACACATTTGAATAGATTTCCTCAAACACTTTAAACAAAATAATTATTAATTTTTATTCTCATTATTAATGAGTTTTTATTACAAAACCATTCGTTTTAACTCTATTTTTGATGATATTTATTATGAAAAAGAGATATTTATTTCATGTGTTTGCGATTGAGAGAGAATTTACTGAAATATTTATATTGAAATTAATTGTTATAATAATTTTATTTCAATTACTGTTTAAACGGAAAGAAAAATCAAGAATAAGAATAATCAATTGTATTGTGAACAGTTACGATGACCAAGCACAGTGCACGTGATCCATGGTATCAATGGCGACACATTGATGGAGAAGGAAAGATCGTAATCAAAGGTAGGACATGGCGTACGACCGCTTGATTCCATTGCAACATTAATCCCCACCAAAACCGCTCTACCATGGTGATATTGGAGCATGGGACCACCGGAATCACCCTGGATAATTTTAATTGTTAGAAGGAATGGAAATAAGTGTTTCGACGAAACCAACACTTTATACTACATTCTTAATGAAAGCGCTTTGAAACACGTGTTTCGCTATACTAGTGTTCAGTGAAAATATAATTTGTTTATATTTCGTGAAATTCATTAAAATTTTTTGAATCAATAATTTAAAAATTCTCAATATTTTGTAAAAAAAATTATTTTCAAACAAAATTTTTAACTTAAAAACTATTCAAAGAATATATGAAATAATATTTTGTAAAAAATTCTTAACTAAAATGAATAGAGAATTGAGTTTTAAAATAAAAATTAGGGAATGTTTAGTATATCGAGAGCTAAAGGAAAGACATCATATTTGAGACATTGAGTCGGGGAGAAATCACTTGAAGTCGAAGAGAATATCCCGTCATATACACTCAAATTCTATGGTTTACTCACAGCGCAAAAGCCGGTTCCGTTTGGGAAAGGGATTCTCACGTATTTAATCAACCGTCCATAGCTGTCCTGTTTGGACGTATTGAACGTACGGTGTATTCTGACCCAGCCCATTTTGGCCTCACCAAGCGACTTGTCATTCACGGGCTGTTGATAACCTACCCCTGCGATGATCGCGTACTGATACTCGTGACGAAAGGCATTGACTTTTGGCAAACAAATGCCATTGAATGTCCAAATGTGTACGCTTTTCACAAAACGTACAGGGTGTTTCAATTTGACGAGCGCCACGTCGTATAGCAGGTAGTCTTCGCTGGTGTAGTTTTTTGTGAATTTGTGATGCACGTAAACTTCCGACACCCAGTGCCCTTCCCACCTATGCTTTAGGTGCGTATTGTTTACAAGGAGTACGCGATACATGTTTGGTGTCAAACATGTATCAAAATGGCAGCTGAATGAAAAATATAGATATTTTACACCCTTAATCATTAGACTATATAGTGAATTATCAGGTGCTAAAAATAAATGACATCTATGTACAGTTATACATCCATACACTTACTCCACGACATGAGCGGCAGTTATAATCCAGCGCTCATTCAAAAGAGTTCCGCTTCCGTGATAACTATAATGGCATTGAATGGCAAATAAATACAAATAAAACAATTATTTATTTATTATTTACCCAACGGTTTTGTCAGCCCTCAAGTGTACTATCCTCACAAGCCATGGCATTTCGCCCAGACGTACGTCCCGTCCGTTTTCAATGTTGCTCACCATTTGGTTGATGTTATGCCAGCGAAAGCACATACCTTTCCCCGTGAGTGACGATTCATGGCCTATACCGCAGTGATCGCGACTAATATATGAGTAGTTACCGATGCCCTCATTATCACTGTCCGCACTACAGGTGCGCACATATACTGTAATACATAAACAGTTTTTAATAATTATTTTAATAATTTTTAGCCAAAAAACGAACCGAATATAAGACAGAGTTTTAAAATTGAATCCATTTTTGACTCAATTATTAAACTGTTTTATAATTATAATTATTTATAAACTGTTATGTGATATAAATTCCATACCTTTTCCTAACTCTATGTTTAATGTATTTATGTACTCGTCTTTCCATTACATACCTATGCTTTGATTGTTGTCATCAGTTTACAGGAAAACACATATCATTTCAAAAATTTTCTTTAGTTTTGTTTTTTTACATTTTAAAAAACATTAAATAAATTAAATAAAATTTTAAAAATAATTTACAAAATAACTGATTCTTTGTTCAATTGAAACACATTTTTAATAACAAAATACAGTATTTGTTGAATAGATTTTCGTCAAACACTTCAACGAAAACTTCAAAAATATTTCAAATGATTTTTAGTCTCATTATTAATGAGTTTTTATTAAAAAATATTCGTTTAATCTCTAAATTGTTAGAATTTTTTGTAAATAAATTTCATTCACTGGAAAGGGGTTAAAGCCAATGCTTACATGATATAAGTTTTAGTGTATATTCAACTCATAATATAATAAAAAAATTCTTACTTAAAGAATTTATTTGCTAACATTTAACACGAGTTTTAAGTACAGAATAAGTGTTTTTAAGAGAATATTTTTTTAATTGTATTGAGAACAGTCACGATGACCAAGCACAGTGCACGTGATCCATGGAATCAATGGAGAGACAGTGAGGGAGAGGTATATACCAGTCTCTTTGTACACACATCCAGTGCCATTTACTTCACCGGCATTATTAAGCGCGATCAAAACAGCCCTACCATGGTGATATTGGATCAAAGGGCCACCAGAGTCACCCTTAACATTCAATTTGAGGAATAAATATTTAGAGAATAGGAAACACATTATTCGATGACCAAAAATATATATATTTCTTTCGTTAGATGAAAGCGTATCAAAAAGCGTATGAAATTTGTATTTTTATACTCACAGAGCAAATACCTGTGCCGTGGGGGAATGGGATCCTTGTGTAAATAATCAGTCGTCCATTGGAATCATTTTCATTATTGTACGGTTGAGGTAATCTGACCCAGCCCATTTTCGTCTCGCCTGATGGGCTGCTTTCAAATTGCTTTTGATCGCCAATGCCGGCGATAATCGCGTACTGCTCTTCAGTGCGAAAGGCATTCATTTTCGGTAAACAAATGCTATTGAATGTCCAAAAGTGGGGTCGTCTCACAAAACGTATGGCGCGCTTCAATTTGATGAGCGCCATGTCGTATAACATGCCGGTGCCGTTTCTGTTAAGAGTGTACCCGTGATGTAAGTACATCGCCGAAACCTGGTGGTACTCCTTAGTATGAATGGCCTGTGTATTGTTAACAAGGTAGACTCGATAATTGTTTATCGAACAGTGATCTAGGGGGCACCTGGATGATTATAGACTATACTGTAAATTATGAACATATTTCATATATTTTTCATGCAATTTGTCATACAGTTGTTGTGCTTTGAATATCATTGTTATCAACAATTAAATAATTTATTGCAAAAAGTGTTTTAATTTTTTTAAAAATTTTATTTCCTATTAAATGATTGCATTTTTGCCGACTGTGTATTCAAAGCACAGCCACTGTAATGACAATCACATAAACTATAAATAATTTGTTTGAATATAATTTTTCCAGTCATTTAACAATCAATATTCGCGCGATGTAATCGACTGCCCTTCCAGTGAAAAATAAACATCCCTTTCACATGAACAGAGTTGTATTCACAAAAGGCCTGGGATCATAGGCCTAGTACCTAAAAACTAGTGTATCACAAGCACCTTACGATACACCCCATACACTTACGTCACGACATGTGCGGCGGTTATAATCCAGCGCTCATTCAATATCGAACCGCTTCCGTGAATACTGTATGTGCAGTGAATAGGGTATTGGATTTCAATACAAACTAATCATTTATTTATATATTATTTACCCAAATGTGTTGCCGTCGATCACATATACTATCCTCACAAGCCATGGCATTGCGCCCAAACGTACGTCCCGTCCATTTTGAATGTTGCCCACCATTTGTTTGTCGTGCCAACGAAAGCACATACCTTTCCCCGTGAGTGACGATTCATAGCCTATACCGCAGTGATCGCTACTAATGTATGAGTAGCGACCGATGCCCTCATTATCACTGTCCGCACTACAGGTGCGAACATATACTGTAATACATAAACAGTTTTTAATAATTATTTCAAAAATTTTTATGCAAAAAACGAACCGAATATAAGACAGAGTTTTATAATTGAATCCATTTTTGTCTCAATTATTATAAACTGTTATGTGATATAAATTCCATACCTTTTCATAACTCTATGTCTAATGTAATTCTGTATTCGTCTTTTCAATAACTAGCTGTGCTTTGATTGTTGTCATCAGTTTACAGGAAAACTCATATCATTGCAAAAATGTTTTTTAGTTTTGTTTTTTATATTTAAAAAAAACATTTAATAAATTAAATAAAAATTTTAATATAATTTACAGAATAACTGATTATTTGTTCAATTGAAACACATTTTTAATAAAAAAAATACAGTATTTGTTGAATCGATTTTCGTCAAACACTTCAACGAAAACTTCATAAATATTTTAAATGATTTTACGTCTCATTATTAATGAGTTTTTTATTACAAAATATTCGTTTAATCTCTAAATTGATAGAATATTTTTGTAACTAAATTTCATTCAGTGGAAAGGGATTAAAGCCGATGCTTACATGATATAAGTTTCAGTGTATATTCAACTCATAATAAAATAAAAATTAAAGAATATTCTCGTCTACAACTGAACACAAGTCTTCCGTATACAATAAGTGTTTTTTAAGAGAATATTCTTCTATAAGAATAATTAAAAGTATTGTGAACAGTCTCGATGACCAAGCACAGTGCACGTGATCCATGGAATCAATGGCGAGACAGTGAGTGAAACGTATAACCCATTCTCTTCGTAAACACACCCTGTGCCATTAGTTGCAGCGCCATTATTAAGCGCGATCAAAACAGCCCTACCATGGTGATATTGGATCATAGGGCCACCCGAGTCACCCTTCACATTCAATTTAAAGGGCAAATTTTTAACGAGTCATAACATAAATAAATTATTTGTTAACCAACAAAAATAAATACTTATTTCGTGAGACGAAAGCGTATTAAAAAGCGTACGAAATTTGTATTTGTATACTCACAGAGCAAAGACCTGTGCCGTCGGGGAAGGGGATTCTTGTGTAAATAATCACTCGTCCATTGGAATCATTGTCATTATTGTACGGTTGAGGTAATCTGACCCAGCCCATTTTCGTCTCAGCTTTGGGGTAGCTCTCATTTGGCTGTTGTTTACCAATGCCGGCGATAATCGCGTACTGCTCTTCAGTGCGAAAGGCATTCAATTTCGGTAAACAAATGCTATTGAATGTCCATAAGTGGGGTCGTCTCACAAAACGTATGGCGGGCTTCAATTTGATGAGCGCCATGTCGTATAACATGCCGGTGCCGTTTCTGTTAAGAGTGTACCTGTGATGTAAGTACATCGCGGAAACCTTGTGGTACTCCTTAGTACGATTGGCCTGGGTATTATTAACAAGGTAGATTCGATAATTGTTTATCGAACAGTGATCTAAGGGGCACCTGGATGATTATAGACTATACTGTAAATTATGAACATATTTCATATATTTTTCATGCAATTTGTCATACAGTTGTTGTGCTTTGAATATCATTGTTATCAACAATGAAATCATTTGATACAAAAAGTTTTTCAACTTTTTGTTAAATTTTATTTTCTAATAAATGAATCCATTGTTGCCGACAGTGATATTCAAAGCACAGCCACTGTATGACAATCACATAAACTATATATAAATTGTTTGAATATTATTTTTTCAGTCATTTAGCAATAAATTTTCGCGCGTGTAATCGACTACTCTTCAAATGAAAAATAGTCATCCCTTTCACATTACAGGGTTCTATTCACAAAAGGCCTGGGATCACAGGCCTACTAACTAAAAACACAAGCACCTTACGATACACGCCATACACTTACGTCATGACATGTGCGGCGGTTATAATCCAGCGCTCATTCAATATGGAACCGCTTCCATGAATACTGTATATGCATTGAAAAGGCATTGGATTTCATTACAAACAAAAACACTGTTTTCGATGTGTATAATACGTTATCTTTCCATCAAAGTATACAATCCTCACAAGCCATGGCATTGCGCCCAAACGTACGTCCCGTCCGTTTTCAATGTTGCCCACCATTTGTTTGTCGTGCCAACGAAAGCACATACCTTTCCCCGTGAGTGACGATTCATAGCCTATACCGCAGTGATCGCTACTAATGTATGAGTAGCGACCGATGCCCTCATTATCACTGTCCGCACTACAGGTGCGAACATATACTGTAATACATAAACAGTTTTTAATAATTATTTCAAAAATTTTTATGCAAAAAACGAACCGAATATAAGACAGAGTTTTATAATTGAATCCATTTTTGTCTCAATTATTATAAACTGTTATGTGATATAAATTCCATACCTTTTGCTAACTCTATGTCGAATGGAATTCTATACTCAAGTCTTTTCAATAACTACCTGTGCTTTGATTTTTGTCATCAATTTACAGGAAAACACATATCATTGCAAAAAAAAGTTTAGTTTTGTTTTTTTATTTTAGAAAAATATAAGAAATCAATAGAAATTTATGCATTTTTAAGAGAAATTTTTATATAAATACCGATAATTTGCTCAATTAAACACGTTTTCAATAGAAAATTATTTTTTGAATAGATTTTCGTCAAACACTTCAAACGATTTATGATTTTTTGTCTCATTATTAATGAGTTTTTATTACAAAATATTCATCTAATCAATAATTTGATAGAAATATTTTACGTGTTTACGATCGAGAGAGAATTTATTGTAATATACTGTATACTGAATATTGAAATTTATTATATTTATTACATTTTAAAAATATTTTACTTTTATATCAAATACACAAGAATGATCACAACTTGAAATGACCTGTGTATATGATGATCAAGATAGAACGTACTCTAATTATTTGGTTCAATAGGAGTGGTGTTTTAAATCATTCAAAAACAATAGAATTTTTAAATTAAAAAAAAGATTTTTCTTAAAGTGTATTCTCGTCGACAAATTAACTCAAGACTTAGGTATAGAATAAATGTTTTTAAGAGAATATTCTTATAAAAGAATATTTAAGTGTATTGTGAACAGTCCCGATGACCAAGCACTGTGCACGTGATCCATGGAATCAATGGCGAGACAGAGAGCGAGAGGTACTTCCCTTCCTCTTTATAAACACATCTTGTGCCATTCGATCCAATGACATTGTTAAGTGCGATCAAAACAGCCCTACCATGGTGATATTGGATCATAGGGCCACCAGAGTCACCCTTCACATTCAATATAATAAGACAAATATTTTAAGAATCATTTCATCGATGGCCAAAAATACTTCTTTCGTCTTACGAAAGCGTATTAAAAAGCGTACAAAATCTGTATTTGTATACTAACTGTGCAAAAACCTGTACCGTCCGGGAACGGGATCCTCGTGTAAATAATCACTCGTCCATCGGCATCATCATCATTAATGTACGTGCGAGGTATTCTGACCCAGCCCATTTTCGTCTCACCTGAGAAGCTGCTATCAAATGAATGTTGGCTACCAATGCCGGCGATAATCGCGTACTGCTCTTCAGTGCGAAAGGCATTCATTTTCGGTAAACAAATGCTATTGAATGTCCAAAAGTGGGGTCGTCTCACAAAACGTATGGCGCGCTTCAATTTGATGAGCGCAATGTCGTATATATAGCCCGTGATGCTAAGGTCATCCGTGTAGTTGGGATGCATGTACAGCGCCGACACCTGGTGGTACTCATCTGTATGATTGGCCTGGGTATTATTAACAAGGTAGACACGAAAATCATTTATCGAACAGTGATCAAAGGGACACCTAGATGATTAAGGACAGTATAAATTATGTACAATTTTGGGGTGCAATTTGTTATACAGTTGTTGTGCAACGAATATCATTGATATCAACAATTAAATCATTTAATGCAAAAAGTGTTTTATTTTTTTTCTATTCTATGGATCTATTGTTGCCGACAGTGATATTCAAAGCACAGCCACTGTATGACAATCGCATGAACTATAAATAAATGATTTGAATATGATTTTTGAAGTCATTTAGCATTAAATTTTCGCGCGATGTAATCGACAGCCCTTTCAGTGAAAAATGACAGCCTTTCACATGACAGGGTTGTATTCGTAACACGGCCTGGGATTATAGGCCTACTGCCTAAAAACAATCGCCTTACGATACACCCCATACACTTACGTCACGACATGTGCGGCGGTTATAATCCAGCGCTCATTCAATATCGAACCGCTTCCGTGAAAACTGTATGTTCAGTGAAAAGGCATTACATTTCAATATAAACAAAACATTTATATATTATTTACGCAATTGTGTTGCCATCCATCACGTATCCAACCCTCACAAGCCATGGCATTTCGCCCAAACGTACGTCCCGTCCATTTTGAATGTTGCCCACCATTTGGTTGTCGTGCCAACGAAAGCACATACCTTTCCCCGTGAGTGTCGATTCATAGCCTATACCGCAGTGATCGCTACTAATATACGAGTATCGACCGATGCCCTCATTATCACTGTCCGCATAACAGGTGCGCATATTATATACTGTAATACATAAACAGTTTTTAATAATTATTTCAATAATTTTTAGCCAAAAAAACGAACCGAATATAAGACAGAGTTTTATAATTAAATCCATTTTTGTCTCAATTATTATAAACTGTTATGTGATATAAATTCCATACCTTTTCCTAACTCTATGTCTAATGTAATTCTATTCGCATTCTTTTCAATAACTACCTGTGCTTTGATTGTTGTCATCAGCTTACAGGAAAATACTTATCATTACTAAAAATTAATTTTATTTTTTGTATTTAATTTTTTTTAAAGAATATAAGAATTTAATATAAATTTATGCATTTTTTGAGATAATTTACAGAATAACCGATTCTTTGCTCAATTGAAACACAGTTTCAATAACTAAAATATTGGAATAGATTTTCATAAAACACTTCAAACAACATATATTTAATGATTTTTATTCTCATTATTAATGAGTTTTTTTACAAAATATTCGTTTAATCTCTTATTTGATTGAAATATAATATTTTTCAATAAAATAGACATTTATTTTCGTGTTTGCGATTGAAAGAGAATTTATTGTAATATTTATATTGAAATTTAATATATTTATTACATTTTAAATATATTTTAATCTAATTTCAAATAAACTAAATGATCGAAACTTGAAATGACCTGTGTATATGATGATCAAGATACTGTAGAACGTATTCTCATGATTGGGTTCAATAGGAAAGGCGTTTAAAATCATTTAAAAACAATAAAATAAAATCCTTTTATAAAAAATGTATTACTTAAAGAATATTCTCGTCGACAACTAAACAGAAGTTTTAGATATAGAATAAGTGTTTTCAAGAGAATATTCTTTTAAAAGAATAATTAACTGTATTGTGAACAGTCGCGATGACCAAGCACAGTGCACGTGATCCATGGAATCAATGGCGAGACAGTGACCGAGACGTATACCTGCTCCTCTTCGTAAGCACACCCTGTGCCATTAGTTTCACCGCCATTATTAATCGCGATCAGAACAGCCCTACCATGGTGATATTGGATCATAGGGCCACCAGAGTCACCCTTCACATTCAATTTGATGGCACAAATATTTAGATAATCATAAATAAAAATAAATATTTCTCTCGTCAGACGAAAGCGTATGAAAAAAAGTGTTTATGAAATCCGTTTTGTTTTATACTCACAGAGCAAATGCCTGTGCCGTTCGGGAACGGAAGCTTTGTGTAAATAATCACACGTCCATTTTCATCGGTTTTATTACTGTACGTGGGAGGTATTCTGACCCAGCCCATTTTCGCCTCACCTCTGCTCTGGCTATCAAATGGCCGTTGATTGCCAACGCCGGAGACAATCGCGTACTGCTCTTCAGTGCGAATGGCATTCATTTTCGGTAAACAAATGCTATTGAATGTCCATAAGTGGGGTCGTCGGACAAAACGTATGGCGTCTTTCAATTTGATGAGCGCCATGTCGTGTATCATGACATCGACAGTAGAGCCATACGTGTAATTGTGGTGTACGTACACCTCGGATACATTGTAGTACTCCTTAGGAAGGGTGGCCACGGTATTGTTAACAAGGTAGACACGAAATTTGTTTAAGGAGCACGGTCCCAACTGGCACCTGGATGGATAAATATAATAAGGTTTTTTTTACGCGCGATATTTCACTGCAAAGACGGCTATATATTATCGCAAAAAAAAAAGAATATTTTTTATGCATTTTTTATACAGTTGTTGTGTTTTGAATAACATTGATATCAACAATAAAATTATTTAATGCAAAATGTGTTTGATTTGAATTGTTTTGAATTTGAATTGTTTTGAATATAATGCTTTGCAGTCATTTATAGTGTTATAGCAATCAATTATCGTGCAAATTAAACCACTGTCTTTGCAGTGAAAAATCATGACCCCTTTCACATCGAGGACAGAGTTGTCTGTATTGTATTCACATCAAGGCCAGGGATCACAGTCCTTACGATACACTTACCACACGACATGAGCGGCGGTTATAATCCAGCGCTCATTCAATATGAAACCGCTTCCGCTATAACTGTATATGCGTTTGAAAGGCAATGGATTTCATTACAAACACAAAAAACTGTTTTCAATGCGATTAATACCTTTTGCCTTTTCCGTCATTGTATGCTATCCTCACAAGCCATGGCATTTCGCCCAGACGTATGTCCCGTCCGTTGTGAACGTTGCCTCCCATTTGATTGATGTCATGCCAGCGAAAGCACATACCTTTCCCCGTGAGTGACGATTCATGGCCTATACCGCAGTGATCGCTACTAATATATGAGTAGCGACCGATGCCCTCATTATCACTGTCCGCACTACAGGTGCCCACATATACTGTAATACATAAACAGTTTTTAATAATTATTTCAATAATTTTTATCCAAAAAACGAACCGAAAATAAGACTGAGTTTTATAATTGAATCCATTTTTGTCTCAATTATTATAAACTGTTATGTAATATAAATTCCATACCTTTTCCTAACTCTATGTCTTATGTAATTCTTTACGCATTCTTTTCAATAACTATCTGTGCTTTGATTGTTGTCATCAGTTTACAAGAAAACACTTCTCATTTCAAAAAAAATACTTTAGTTTTGTTTTTTATTGTATTTAAAAAATATAAGACATTTATAATAATTTATGTATTTTTTGAGATATTTTACAGAATAACCGATTCTTTGCTGAATTGAAACACATTTTCAATAACAAAATACAGTATTTATTGTTTAGAATTTCGTCAAACACTTCAAACAGCAAAATCTTTATGATTTAATTTTTAACAAATCATAAAATTTATTTTATTTAAACATAAATTAAATAATTATTTAATGAACAAAAGTCTTGAATAATATTCTTTACCATAGAATTCAAAATAATTGCTAAAATTTACTCTCTTTTTCAAGATATAGACTATGATGGGGTTCAGTGGAAAGGGATTAAGTTTCAAGATATAGATTTTAGTGTAATATTCACTTAAGGGTTATCTTCGTTGACAAGAGTTTAGGCATAGAATATGTTCTTTCAATAGAAGAATATTCTTCTATATGAATAATTAAGTGTATTGTGAACAGTCGCGATGACCAAGCACAGTGCACGTGATCCATGGAATCAATGGCGAGACCGAGAGCGAGATGTGAAACGCATCCTCTTTGGGTATAAGACATTTCGTGCCATTATTAATGCCGAAAATATTGATCGCGATCAAAACAGCTCTACCATGGTGATATTGGATCAGAGGGCCACCAGAGTCACCCTTCACATTTAATGTGAAAGAAGAATAATCAGAGACATATAAAACACATTATTCGTTACCCAAAATTATATAATACTTTCGTCAAATGAAAGCGTATTAAAAAGCGTACGAAATCTGAATTTTAATTTTCACCTTGCAAATACTAATGCCGTCCGGGTATGGGATCCTCGTGAAAAAAATCAACCGTCCATTGTAATCACTATCATCAAAGTACGTGGGAGGTATTCTGACCCAACCCATTTTCGTTTCACCTTTTGCCTTGCTTTCAAATGACTGTTGGCTACCAATGCCGGCGACAATCGCGTACTGCTTTTCAGTGCGAAAGGCATTCATTTTGGGTAAACAAATGCTATTGAATGTCCATAAGTGGGGTCGTCTCACAAAACGTATGGCGTCTTTCAATTTGATGAGCGCAATGTCGTATATATAGCCGTTGATGTGACCCATGTCATCAGTGTAGTTGGGATGGATGTACAGCGCCGAAACCTCGTAGTACTGATCTGTATGATTGGCCTGGGTATTGTTAACAAGGTAGACTCGATAATTGTTTATCGAACAATTAGCTGTATAGCACCTGAATGAAAAAATTGAGTTTTTCACAGGTTTTGAAAAACGTTTTGAGAAAATCGCGCGAATATTCATTGCAAAGACGTTATAAGTTATTGTAAAATACTGTATATAAATCATTTGAATATAATGCTTGCAGTCATTTATAGTGTAATAGCAATCAATTATCGCGCGAATAAAATGACTGTCATTGCAGTGAAAAATGATGAGATAACCACTTTCATATCGAGGACAATTATCTGTATTGTATTCACAAAAAGGCCAGGGATCACAGGCCTACTACCAAAAATGAGCGTATCATACTTTTACGCTTTAGGATACACGCCATACACTTACCACATGACATGTGCGGCTGTTATAATCCAGCGCTCATTCAATATCGAACCGCTTCCGTGAAAACTGTATGTGCAGTGAAAATGGCATTGGATTTCATTGCAAACAAAAACACTGTTTTCGATGTGTATAATACCTATCGTTTCCGTCTTTGTATAATATCCTCACAAGCCATGGCATTGCGCCCAAACGTACGTCCCGTCCGTTTTGTATGTTACCAACCATTTGTTTGTCGTGCCAACGAAAGCACATACCTTTCCCCGTGAGTAACGATTCATAGCTTATACCGCAGTGATCGCTACTAATGTATGTGTAGCTACCGATGCCCTCATTATCACTGTCCGCACTACAGGTGCCCACATATACTGTAATACAAAAACAGTTTTTAATAATTATTTCAATAATTTTTAGCCAAAAAACGAACCGAATATAAGACAGAGTTTTATAATTGAATCCATTTTTGTCACAATTATTATAAACTGTTATGTGATATAAATTCCATACCTTTTATTAACTCTATGTCTAATGTAATTCTATTCGCATTCTTTTCAATAATTACCTGTGCTTTGATTGCTGTCATCAGTTTACAGGAAAACACATATCATTGCAAAAAATTACTTTTGTTTTGTTTTTTGTATTTAAAAAAATTTGCATTTTTTGCGATAATTTCTTTATACATAACATGTGTTAAGACCCGATCTATTGCTCAATTGAAAGACATTTTCAATAACAAAATACAGTATTTGTTGAATAGATTTTCGTCAAACACTTCAAACAAAAATAATTTTTATAATTTTATTTTAAAAAAAACGTAAAAATTTATTTTATTTAAACATTATTTAAATAATTATTTAATGAATAAAAGTCTTGAATAATATCTATAACTATAACTGTCGACAGTATTGTGGGAACAGGT
>JAQIXR010001094.1:0-15558 GCA_034700825.1 Quadroppia sp. Gr-Ori-00064
ATTCACTCAACAAATTGTGTCAAACAATCTCTGGTCTGAGAGTCCAATAGAGTCACCATTTAATGGCTAATTGTCTCATAATTTAGATCTCATACAACATACCGTTCCTCTCGTATAGCAATTAATAAATAAAAATAAGTAAACAATAAAATAAAAAATAAATTATTTATAGCATTAAAAGCAAACAACTCTACCCTTAAAGAGCACTTCATTGCAAAACATTTGAAATTTAAATTTATTGAAATTTTTCACTTTATTTACAAATTTGAAAATTTAATGAATAAATAAATTTTGTTTTTTAGAAAAAAAATTCTAATAAAACATCCGATTCTTAGGTGTCATTATATTAAAAACACCATTCGGTGGTCCCAAAAATGTCATTTATATTCATTGAAATGGAAATGCCTTTACGATTATAAGGCACACAAATGGAAAGACACGACAAATAAAATATTTTCTCACTCTATATATACAAATAAAAAGTGAAAGTTTAACTGATTTTTCTTCAAGATTTTTACCACATTTTTATAAAAATTCAAACAAATGTCTTATCAAACAAAAGGCATCGATATCTTCGGCACTTTATATAATGTATATTCCCTTAAGAAATTCATATAAAACCCGATCCTTTATCGCCACGTTTACTGCCTCTCAAACACCAGAATCGTTTATCTTCAATATAAACAATAATAAAATACAATACAATAATCACAATAAAAAATATCTAAAATCTATTCAATACGAGTATAAGAATATTCTTCGTCTAGTTTTTCATTCTTCGAGTCTCTTATTGCCATTCATTGAGACCCTGACATCACATGAAGAGCACATCATATGTGCTATAAAACAATAGACATTCGCAAACAAATGCGAGCAAAAAAAATGGTATGGATTTAGGAATTTATATCACGAACTGTAAATACACGACCAGTTTTTCATTGAATTGTGTTTTAAATTTAGTGCAAAATATATATAAAGTGTTTGTGAATACGAGTAACAAAAAAATACACTCAAAATATATGGCATTTTTATTTGATTGTGTTTTCAGTTGAATATTGACATAGAATACAATTGAAGAGAGGATTTGAAATGAAATCCCAAACATATAAAACATAAGGTGACACACATATGCCTTGCCCTCCCTGTGACTAATATTACAGCGCTTTCTGCTATCAAAACTACTGGACAGGCATTTTAAAACTTATTTTTTAGGGGGATTTTAAAGGTTTTATATAACCTAAAGATTTTGTGTTTGCGCTAAATGTCTGACAGAGTGTTTGTGTGCCTAAAACACAACCATTAGATACAGACACAAAACCCCAAACCCATCGCAAAACCGGTGCTAAAAGCCATCGAAAAAAGAGATGAAGAATAAAATAATACTTTATTTAAAGGTTGCAAAAAAATGTCAAATATTCTCGCTCAGGGAGATATTGACTGCACTGACACTCCATTCACAAATGTTTATATATATTTCACTTTTAAAATGTTTTTTCAAATCATATATTTATAGGCAATAAAAATGTTTTCATTTCTATCAATAGAAATGATTTTCAATACAATTGTTCACGTCTTGTATTTGTTGACATTTTTTGCTGTCATTAAAATCAAAGATATAATTGTTATCTAATATGACATCAAATAACAAATTTAAGTATATTTTTGACTCAAATTTAATACACTTTTTAATTGTGTTTGCCATTGATTTGGGTCTCATTTTTTGGTCATAAATCACACAAATTGTTAACAAAATATTTGAAAAGTTTTATTTGCAATAAATATATATTAAAAGCGAAAAAATGTAACAAAATTTAAAATCAAAAATAAATTTCAAATTAAATATATTGGAAATGTTTGTACAAAAAAAAGTATAACATAAATAAAAAAAATGTGAATCAAATGACAATTTCATATATGATATAATAAACTAAATGATTCAGAAGAAAAAAGTTGAAAAAATAGAGAGTAAGCAATAAATTGCATTCATTTCTAACACATAAATACGAAAAATGTATTTCAGTTTTTGCTTTTGCACTGACATTCGTGTTGTTATAATCATCAATACAGTGAAGGGGGGGTTGTTTTGGGCGCTCAAAAATTTCCTCTAATGTCTCAGCATTTGTTACAACCAGGACTACAAATGATGGGTCGCCAACAGGGGGTATAATATCATATCACACAACAAATGTCATATCTATAACACTTTGCAGTTCAAAAATGTCAAATTGTAAGCCATATAAATTGAGCAAGGTAATCTCAACCATGTCTATTGAACGTGTAATGCAGTGCATGTAAAACACCTATTAGTCCCCGATCATAGCTGTGGTGATACCCCGGGTATACAAGTGAAGATACATTTGAAGGTCTGCTCAAATAAATAAGAGGGATGTCGTAAAATGGATGACATGGCTATCAAACAAATTTTCGACTCAACATAACTGAAGAATTGGTTCCAAAACCAAAATATCACTTAAAAACTTCGCTTCTCTAATAGCCATAAACTGTGGCCTAAAGTTTGACATAAAGTTCATATACGAGAGAGAGAAAACACATTCCCTTTAAGTTCTGGTGCTTTATATCATCTGATGAGCAATAAATGAACGACTAGTTCACTGTCCAACTGTTCCCTAACTGTCCCATAGAATAGTGCAGTGAAGCCGAAAATCTTTGCTCCGAAACCAGTATTTCATACTATTATATATTATATATTTTTATGATTTTTTTAGTTTTAGTTCACATTCTCTTCTCTTCTGATGACTGATGTCTCTCATTATCGGACTATTCATCGCAACAAATCGATTTGACTACTTGTGCCGCACAGACAGTAGCCAACTGGCCATCGATGAATGAGTGGCAGCGAGAGTATGGACATTAGACACACAGACAATCGCTATAAGACATAGAAAGGCCTGCAATGAACTGCCAGTGCTATTAAGGGGTTTTTGTTTGATAATAAAGATGAACGAACACAACCGTTCACAAAACGGTCCTCCAATTTGAACATTAAAGGAATTCATCTTTAAATTCGTCTCTTTATTCCCCCTTTAAATCTATTTCATATATATTTCATATGTTTTTTTATCTTCCGATAAGTTTAGAAACAGAGAGAAAACACTCTTAAGTATAGCTTCGGTTCTGCTCTGTTTGGCCGAAAATGCCATCAATTGATGGCCCGAATAAATAGCTATGAATTTATATAATAATAATATCTATATTTTTTTCATGTGTTTCACTATTTTTAAACATAAGGTATCACTCATTCGTCTGAGCCATACATTTGTCTTATAAATAGCGAAATATTATATAAATTGTCTTTAAATCTAAGTGTTTGTCATTAGAGTTGAATTTGTTTTTATTGATTCAATACTAAGAGTAATAATAATAAACAAACGGATAGAATATGTTCTAAACGTTAGGGATATTTATCATATAATTGTATACATATTTGAATCGATAATTCAATTTTCATTGAGTTTTATTGAATGTGTATTTTATTACATATTATTAATGATTGAAATAATGATATATTTTCATAAAAATAGCATATTTTTTGTCAAAAAAGGTTTCCATGAATTTTATTTTCATTCACTGTTATAGTGTTTTATAGAGTGAACGAAAAATTGTTCTCCTTTTCAAACATCATTATTCATGAGCTAATCTTCGAGTCATGAAATCCAAATTCATTTATCAAAATACACGTCCCATTCAGTGGGAACTGGACTTCAAGTGTGAGAGGCTTTAAATAAAGTGTATATTTAGTCTATTATATTGTGTTAGAGAAAGAGTATTAACTGTGATATCAGTTGCGAAACATTGTTTGGTTTTCACTCAATTATGATCAATAACACGAGTTTTGAATGAAAAGTAATTTTTTTGTAACTTTTATTTGCAATGAAATTGAAAAATATATAACAAATATAAATCGATAAATGATTTTCAATAATCACTTTCGCGTTGAAAATAAGTTTTTTTCACACAAAACATTGCTTTCATTTTAGTCCACATCTTTTCGATCGAAAAGACCATTGAATTCATAATTTTGAATACCGTTGAAGTGATTGCAAATGTTCTTATAATATATACTATTGAGGGATTGGTAGCAAACGTCTGAGCAATACTTTGTGAGGGATTTGCAAGAAAACAACCAAATAATGACAATGAAAGGCATCGGTAGAGCAAGAGCACAGACATAGACTATTTCAAAATTCAATGCAATGAACTGTAAAAACAAACGAGCTTTACTACCAGATTAGGTGTGGGTCCAAATGCCTGTCCAATGCATGCGAACTATATTTTTGTAAAATGCGAAACAAATAATAGATTTCAATGTTTTTTGACTTATATTTATATCAAAAATGAGTCCAAAGACAAATGAGAGCACAAGAGATTTGGACATTATTTATATATATGTTTATCACATTGTCTCAGATATTAATACCCAAGGTGTAGGTGCTCTGGCTTTTCATTATTACCCACACCAATACCAACTACAGTCGTCTTTCATAAAACAAAATAGGATTTAACTGAATATAACTTTTTTTTGAATAACTATATCTTCTTTTCCTTTGTTTTGCAGACGTTTTGCTCTTTGAAAACAATATGAGTTAAACTAATCCCAGTTTGCAATCAATTTTGGTTCGATAACAAGCACCGGTATGTTTAATATAAGAAGAAACTGTATTTTTTTATATAAAAAAAAGTATATATTTTTAAGAGTTTTAAAGACTTTACACTAAAGAGAAGGCCATAAGTCTTGTGATAGTCTCTGTGTATAAGAAATAAGTCTATTAGACGTCAGATCAATGGCTATAAGTATAGCAAAAGACCTTTTTGTTGGCTTTAGATATAAATCAATGTTAGACAGAGTGAGAGGGCATATAAGGCAGGAGTGAAATGAATTTTTGATGTACCGATCCTTCAGAGGACAGACATGGGAACAGATAATATGTTGGAGATCCGAACAGAGCGCTCATATAACCTCTGTTTGCAATTTCAATGATATGTATGGCTCTGGCCTTAGTGTATGAGTCAGGGAATAGGGGCATAGAGTGCGGTCATTACACGTAAAGGGACTGACTGTTAGTTAGAGACCATAGTATGGATTATGTGAACAATGATGAGATGTAAGCAAAATAGAGTCCAATATTTATATAACTTTTGTGTATAATATTCGGTAATATTTGCTGAACTGAAGGCCATTATTGTGTGAATAACACAATACATGCATAATAGAGAAGACATGTGAATAATGCCAGTGCTCGCCATTGGCACTGGCAGTATATTATGATTATTATTGCCATTAAATCACAAAATGGAAATGCATTGCATTTTCGCTAATATCAGAGACACTAAACAAAAACAAATGTTAGCCAAGAATAGCGAAAAGCAAATGAATTTGTGTTTTCATTCACTTCCTTAACACAAATGAAGTCAACATTTGGTCGAAAAAAAAGATAACAAACTATTCTCTCACTTCTGTTGGCTCTTATGTTTTCAATCCATCGACAGTTAGTCACAAAAATATTGAATAAAAGTTTATTTAATTTGTATTTTATTGAACATAAAAGAAGTCTTAGAAATGTTTTTGTTATTAAATGAGAAAATAAAAGATTTTTAGTTTTTTTTTCTCTGTATTTATAGTGAAGAATAAAATTCTCGATTCAATACTTAATATCAAATATAGAGTGTGTTTATAATGTAATGTCAAAGCAGTGCATAGAATGTGATTGCAAATCATGTTATATGCAGAGAGTGCCGGAGCACTGGTAGGGCACACACTCTCAGTATTCAAACATCTTTTACAGCAATGCTGTTAACTTAATGGGAGAAAACCTTTTTAAGGCGAGAGAGAGAGAGAGAGAGAGAGAGAGAGAGAGAGAGAGAGAGAGAGAGAGAGAGAGAGAGAGAATTAGAACCGATAGCACCGACACTAAAACATAATCGCCGTATAGTTTGTCAGTCTATCAGTGACTGTGAGTCAGTCTCTCTCGACTCGAGTCAGTCATTCACTCAACAAATTGTGTCAAACAATCTCTGGTCTGAGAGTCCAATAGAGTCACCATTTAATGGCTAATTGTCTCTTAATTTAGATCTCATACAACATACCGTTCCTCTCGTATTCATCCATTGAATTATTAAACTCAACTCATTTCCAACATTCAAAATACCTTTCAACCCCTTAAAGAGCACTTCATTGCAAGCAAAAACTTATACGAAATCTAATCATTTGTTTCAAAAGATTTTTTCATTTAAAGTATTTATAAATAAATATTTTTTGTCTTAAAGGTGTCATTAACTTAATGGCCAGTCGTTTAAGGCCTGAAATGTCATTTATACTCATTGAATGTCAATGTATTAATAGAATTAAGCATTGCTTGAATTGGATATAAAAATAACAATTTTGTCGCAAATATACAGAGAATATACAACTGAAACAAACTCTAACTCAATGTCAATAATAACTAATCCAACGATAGATATAATCAGAAACGATATCTAAATAAATACGAGTGAGAAATAAAAAAAATAAAAGACAATAAATATTATTGTTATATAACTTTTTTATATTAATCTATGAATTATTTATTGCAAAAAATTGAAAAATATTTTCTTTTATTATTATTATTGACTAATAATAAATGGCCTAAAATTTTATGATTATTTTCATAAATAAAAATAAAAAACTTTTTATATAACAATATATGACTCGAATGTTATATAAAAATATTTAATATAAATTCAATAAAAACTTTTCTCTAATTTTATTTGAATATTAAATTTTTATTACTATTGGATGAAATTGTTTTTTTTGTGTCAAAAAATTAATTATTTATTATTGAAATTTTTTCACTAAATATTTATTTGATTAAAAATATGAAAGAATTGTTAATTCATTGGAAATGTGATTGAATTTTACTTTTTGCTCTGTTTGCAGAAATAGTGATTCACTTTGACGTGAGGGTCAGTTGTGTTCAGTTGTGTTCATTTGATCAATAAAAAATATAGAGGAGAGTAAGAAATTACACTATAAAGCACAGGGAGGCAAAGGAGCGATGAGGAGAGCCAGTGATGCAAAACAGCAAATAGCATTGGAAGGCTCGGCCAACAAATGCCATACCGTTTGATATTATATTGTTTTTCATTCGTGTTGTAAATGTCTGAACACAACAGAAAACTAATAAATGATATAAAAAAACTAAAACTAAAAATCGTATATAAAGTCAACGACAATAAAAAGCGTATATATTTTGTTGTGTAAATAATCCAATCGTATATACCATTGAATACGCGCAGACATTACCGTATATGTGCAGTACTATTGCATAGTATTTACAATCAAAATATTCACTTCAAATAAAAATTTCATTCATTGCTGGCATTGGAGGAGAGGTTAGCAAAAAAAAAAGCGTTTGCAAAATCCTAGGGTATATCTGTCCCAAGGAAGCAATCAGTGATGCGTAAAATTCCCCCCTGTTCTACAGTTAACTGTCCTCTCTCTCTTTGATGAGTGATGTGCCTCATTATGAGCACTGGATATAACTGTTCTCAAACACTGTGCGCTCAATGATCATAGACTGGATGGCGAGCACAGACTTATGTGACATCAAAGCTAAAAATACATATAAAAAGTCATCAAAAAAAGTCAAAAAATTATTTGCACTAACAATCGGGTGCTCTAAATGGCCGCTCAATGTTAGGGCACATACAGTATGTCGAGAGAGAGATAGTGTTTGGACGCAAAGTCTCTTTAAAAATATATATGAAATTTGTTGTTCAGTTCGAGTGGTCATAGAAGTCAGTCATCATATTATTATTGGAACGGCATTTAGACCCAGAGTATAGTCTAATGTCTAAATATGTTCAGTCGCGCTCCGTTACCTCAGACATAGTTTATGGCCCGAAAAAAATTTATTGTAAAAAATTTCAGCCCATTTGTGTGTCCGTCCGTTTTGGGCACAAGTATTCAATGCATTATATTTTGCAGTTTTTTATTACAATTTTTTGTTCAAAAATAATAAATATCTGAATATATGTAAAGCAAAACATATTTTGAAAAAAATATTTTTAAAAATTCAATTTTCTATTCAATTGTTGCGTTTGTGAACCATTGAGACCATTAGTCTCGAATTGAACCCCTGTTTAGATCGAAATGCGAGACAATTAATCATATTTTAAAGCGATTGGCAGTCAATGAAAAATTGAATGTCATTTTGGTTTATATAATAGATAATAGGGCTATAAAACCATCAAAAATATATTATTTGTTTCGGTTTATCTCTCAAAAATACATTTTATATTCAGGGCTATTCAATGATAGTGTGTTCTATACTATTAGCAAATATTTTCAAATCCTATAAAATATTTTTCCGTAAGAAAACATGAATTGATATCAACTTTTGCCTGAATATTGTTCTGCAAAAATATTCTCAGATTATTATAATCTATGAAAGAATGAAAACATTTTTTTCACTACATATACAAACTATTGGTGTTTTTCGTTGAGAGACTGGACTTAAGTCTTCGATGAAATATTATATAAAAAGTTATATATTTTTTCTATACATTCAGTGCTTGTATTATATCATAGATATTGTTATACGAAGAGTAATTGCTATCATTTTTTACAGTATTGAGAGATTGGAAACAAATTCAAGCAATCGAGTGATTGAGTGACGGAGTGAGGGATTTGCCATCAAAAACAAGCAAATAATGGCCATAGTCTATCTGCCTGTGCTCTCACTTGTCTGAGCCGGGACTTTGTATATATCTGTATGCACTCAACTGCAAAAGCAAACTAACATTACTAACAGATTAACTGTTCGGCAGTTTTTTTTTCGGGCTCTAACTCCTGGACACACAGGCATACGAACGCCTGTAGATATTCTGCACATTATTCTTATTATTCTTTATTTTAGGAAAAAAATAATAGATTTTATATTTACAAAAGAAAGTACGCGAAAGAAGATTGAAATAAGTTTACTATTCACTGGTATTATACCAATGATCTCGACATTTAGGTAAAGCCCCCTCCAAAACTGCCTGTCCTTTTATAATCTCTAGAAAACAACAGATGCCAAACAAATCCTAATTTAATGAATTTATTATTAAATATAATCACATATTTTCACAGATTTAAATAAAATGAATTAATTTTTTTGTTTGAATATTCACTGCAAATATTGAGTGAAGTTTCAAATAAAGTCAATTTTATGTCTTTTTTTTCGTTAGAGATTTAGTCAATGAATACTAGTCTTAATGCTATGACTAAACATAAATAGACTTTTTTAGCCATCAATGAATGAAAAAAATAAAAGATATAATTAAATGCAATTCATATATAAAAGTCAATCGCAATACTTATAGACATTAATATCATTAAATGTTTTGTATTTTTTGCAGTCAATGTTAATCCGAAAAAAGTATTACAATTGTTATAATGATTTATATTTCATATGAATCGCAAAAATGAAATGAAATGCTCATAAGAATAGCAATGAATGGGAAAAAACATAAATAAGAGACTAAATGTGCAACAAATATATCATGTCTTACATACAGACGGTTCACATCACTGTATATTATTCACTATTGTATTCTTTGGGCCAAAAAATGGCCAAATGTTATCATCACTGAATGTATGCAATAGTGGACAACAAATCACTTTCGTATGGACTGTCATATGGACAGTCATATTGTGAGGGCAGAGGATAGAGTGGTTTTCCTATTTATGTACCAATACTTCAAATGATGAAAATAATGTTGTTTTGAATCGAGAAAAACATTTTTATTATGTCATAGTTTTGACGAAAAAGTTTCAATTTTGACACAAATTGAATGAATTTAAAAATTAGAAGAAAAAAAGTGAACAAAACTTTTACATCAGTGAGAGTGTGAGTGCCTTTCCTCTGTCAATATATGTGTGACTCAAATAAAGTGGATTAAAATAAAAAAAAGATTTCATTTTTTGGCGGCACTTAAGGAATATATAAAAGTGATGTTGAATTGAAATCTCATATTTCAGGAAAATGATTGCATTTTTTTCAATACAAATGTCAAAATCTATTCAATTCAATGAATTGATTTCAATCACAACAAAAACTTCAATGAATATAAGTTTTTGTAAAAATTCATTAAAAAAAATTCAATTATAAGTTGTTTTTTTAAAAAATTTTCTTAAATTTAAAAAAAATGAATTTCATTTTTATGACATTTGCGCAAAAAACATGTCTTTCCCACATATTATTTTTTCTGACGTTTCCTTTTCTGATGTGATTTGAGAGTGGGTTTAGAGTAGATATACTGTAAGGGTTGGTGTGTTTTGGGCTAATAATTGACACAATAGTTATATTTGAGTTCAGTTTTGTGTCACATCTCTGTCAATGATAGACTCACATACAATTCAGATACCTTTCCCTCTCTTGAAAACAGGACTTGAAATGAAAAGTTGTGTCAAATAATAATAATAATGTGTTTTGAATATTAGGTTTTGATGTGATTTCTGCTATATGTGAAGGAATGATAAGATATGACAATTTGTGGCAAAATATTCCGTTTATATGATATAAATGTATTGAAAATGTGATTCAAAGCCAATACCCATCATATCTGAGCACTGGTTCATTGATGTCTTGTGCGGCGATGAAGTCAATCAGACGGAAGGGTCGTCTGACGGACAGACAGACTGTAATAGAGTAAAGGAATGGATCCAAAGACTGCGAGAGAGACTGGTCTGACTGTTCGCTCCATCGGAGCAGAAATGGCCGAATCATCAGTAGTACAAATGCAAACTTTGTGACCACCGGTGCCAGTGCTCAGCACTGATAGTCAGATGCAATTCCATTGTATAAACAATTATTTCAATTTCTGATACAATTAAATGTGAAAAAAATAAAATGTTTTCAACGAATGAAATGACAATAATAAACGATAATAAAGACATCGAAGGATTGATTCATGCGTTTGGCGCACATGGCGTTCAGTCCAACCCATTCATCGATAAAACTATATTCTAATCAGTTTTTAGATATGATCTAAGCCTACATTCAATAGGCATGTCCTCTATTAAGCCATTCAAATGTTTGTGATCTTTGAATGAATAACAGTGCGATTGAGCACAAGTATGTCGTTTCTCAACAACAAAATCATTTTAATCTAAATATAATTTCTTAAAAATTTGGGACAAAAAAATCAAATATAATATTTAGAATTGATTTGTGAAAAACATTACAAAAAAATTCAATTGAAATGCTTTTTATGAAAACGATTTTCATATAAATATCTCTGGATTTCAATTGTAATTGCATTTTGAAAAATGAATGAATGAATCACTCAAATGATTATTGATTTGAGTGGTCATACACATTGGGGAAGAGCCAGAGCACAAGGAGCAGAGCCCGGGGCTAATGCTATTCTGATGTCGAACTATAGATACGATTATTTCACTCAAAAAAGTCATTGTATTCTCGGATAGGGTTTAAGGAATGAAAATATAAATGTCATTTCTTAAGACTCCGTTGAGCTGTTGTGCCGAAAGGAAAGGCATATATTTTATTAGACGAATATATATTTATCACAACAATGACTGTCCGGACGGACACACAGAGCAGTACCGAAATCATTATCATATATTCAATGAAGACATGGATTATTAGAGATTTGAATGGAAGATAAATAGCATTAAGAGTCAGCCGAATGGCTTTTGACAGAACATACGTTAAATTGAATTAACAATTGAAATACAAAGACATTTATTAGACTATTTGTGTGTAAATTGAAATGAAATTTTCAATTCAAATATATATCTCTTCCTATAAAACGGATGAGAATTATATGCATTGGAAAAATGATGACAAACTCTACAAACAATTCATTTGAAACATATTTTTTATATTAGTTTTTTTATTTCAAAATTATTTATTTCTTATATTTGTTTGAATGCATTTCTACAGTGTTTTCAATACACTACTTGTGCTCAGATCACTCGTCCTGTTGTCTGTTCTCATCACTACTTCAATGTGTATTCATTTAATAGTGATCAATAAGACAGGGGTTTTTGGCAATTCCCGTATCCATAGCAACGCCACTGCACTGGCCTTTATTCAAAAATGCATTTCAAGTCCAGCGGAAAAAGTTTTGCACAAAAAAAAAATTTATTGACAAAAAAATGTTGTGAACACTGACTGAGATGAGAGCACATTGAGTCTGCGTTTTTGCACTACCAGTGCTGAGACGTTGAATAAAAATTGCATTAATTTTTTGTTCTTCTTTTCAATTGCAAAGAAGGATAAGCGCCGGGACTGGCGTTTGGTTGGCTGTCCGTACGTCAAAGGGTGGCACAACATGTGAGCACCGATTTTAAAATGGGAGGAGATTTTCAAATCACTATTCATTCAATGGAAAGGATTTTTATACACTTTTTTGAATTTCAAATCCAATGCAATTCTTGCGACCCTTTTATCGATTTTTTATATGCAAAACATTATATCAAAGGCTGAATGAATAACTAAAAAAGAGGCGGACAGGGAGGGAGAGGGAGAGCAGGACTGAGTGAATAGTATTGAATTTTGACTTTTTATATATATTTTTTCTGTTGAATGAGATTTGAGTTTCAAAAAACTTTAAAATAAAAATCGATTGAAAGGCAAGTCTTTAATGTTTGATATTCTCCACACAAATGCTGTTCTGAACACAACATTTGTATCCAATAAATCATTGTTTAAAATGATTTTTTTGTGAAGAAATATTCAAAAAAAATTACAATTTATTTCGCAATCAATTAATTGGATATAAATTAATTCAAACCTTTTTATTGTCGTTACTATTGTTTGAATTATCTTTGAATCTCTTGTGTAATGACTGTTAAAACAAAGCCTTTAATCGATTTCGTTATAATTGAGAGAAAATAATTTTGTTACACAATTATCATTAATACCGGCACCGGTAGTGACGACCACTGATGAAAGAGTGGCACATATTTTAAAGCTGTTTGAAAAATACAATCAAAACAACTAAACGTTTCTTAATTTATTCCATAAAAAAATGTTAAAAATTTAACGATAAATAAATTTTAAATTTAATTTCCAATAGAAATGAATAAATCGTTTTTAACGAGTGTTTTAATGAATAAAATATTATAAAAAATTCTATTTTTATTTTTAAACAGTTTTAATAATCAATATATTATTGAAATTAATCGTGAATTAAATAATGAAATATCTCTTCAAAATTCTCAGTATTGAAGACGTGAATAGTTTTTCATAAAATTAATTGTTTCTAAGAATTCAAAAACTGATAAAATATTTTATTATCCGAAAAAACTATCGAAGAAAATACATATGTATTGAATGTATTGAATAACAACAGGTTTTCAATACGTTATGAGAGAAAAAGCAATAGATTTGCAGTAAATATAATATTATTGACAGAAATAATACAAATATAGTGTTAGTGTAAATACAGAATCAATTTGAATACGACAACCAAAGCAATAACAGATTGATATGACATACGATGACTGGCCTAATGGCCAGCAATAGGGAAATGGTGTAAATGGCAGTGCCTTATATTAAAGGCTCTTATATGCACTCGCTTTCTGTTTGTGTTTGGTTTGCAATCGTCTCTGAGTTCTGATAAAACACACCATTAGTTAACTAATGCATAGCGCAGTCATAGTGTGTCGATGCCTTTCGGGCCTTCACTGGTCGACAGCTATTCAGCATAAGTCACATTTCCATCCGCCATCACCAGTGGTAATAGCATGGCATCAAAATTACATCCCTTTCCCGTCAATAAGAGTGATTGAATTCAATTCGTTTTTTTGGTTTTTCTATTGTATTATTAATAAGAATATAGTGAACGAAATGAACAGAATTCTCAATATATTCTTATGTATAGAATATTCTGTTTGATATCAATTGAATATAATATAATATGAGAGGAAAAAAATCTCTGAAATGAATTCAATTATTAGGCATTAGAGGTGAGCCATAACCTAAACCATGAGTGCGAATGGCATTCCTTTATTCACATGAGTCGATGAATTCCAATGGAAGGAAGGCTTGGAAAGGCATCATATGTAAAACTGAGCCCAAATGCAGAGATTGAGTGCAATGTCATTGAAGTGCATTAAAAGCATTAAGAATTGCATTGAAATGTTTTATTAGTCGAATATATGGTGAGTTGTGAGGAATATATGGTTTGTTTCACTCCAAGTATGCAATGCGTGTCTATGTATTGGTATGGCTGTGGTCAGTGCCCTCCTTTGTCACAGTGGTCAGCACTGGTAGGCATTCATAAACAAATGTCATGTTCGACATGTAATTGTATGATATGAACAACACATTCAAAGGATTGTATCACCGATTCTGCCTATCATTACAGTTAGACATCAAATCTGGTATTCATTTACTGCAATGCATACCAGGGATGTGTGGGAAGGCATGTATGGCCTGGCTTGAGATCATGTGGTGTAAGTATTTTGCAGAAAATGTTTTATATTTATCACAAACAATGTGAATAACACTCTATATAAATGTCATAAGTGATCAAGGTGACATTGTATTATTTAAAATATCAATCCATTCCTTGCGAACGATACCACCCCTTATGGATAGCGCTGAAGACATGCCTTTTATAAATCATTGTTCGCTTCACATCTCATAATAATTTATATCCATTTGTTATACAATCAGATAATATATAAAACTAAAACCATTGGCCAGTCGTTAGGCAATGATTAATGCAATTTCACTATTAATAGACAATTATATTCTGTCTCTCTTTCTGCAAATGCCGTTCATGTCAGAGATGTTCGCAAAAAATATATGTTTTTTCTATCTTTAGAATTATTGAGATCTGGTTTCATATATGTATTGTTTGGCAATAATTGCTTTCACTAACGAATAGACAATACATTTATCGGGAATAATGTTATATAAGTTCGAGAAAAACATATATTTTTTTGATCGTAAATATGATACTAAAAGAGGGAACAAATCACTAATAGTTCAGAAAAAATATTATATTTATATATCATTTAATTTCTTATTTGTTTTTCTCATTATATATTGTATTTTTCGATATCTCTTTCGTTATTAACAATTCTTGTGTTGCAAATGCCGTCTCTTTAGGCCCTGTGCAGAGGCTGTGCTCTCCATTCAAATTATAGGAATCATAAGAATAATACTGTTATTAAAGAATCTTTTTAACGACATAACTGTGCCATCTATTGAATGGGTTGTTGAGCACCGGTATTATGTATGACATTTAACCAATGATTATGAGTTTGCGTAAGAATTATGAATAAAATATTCATTTTTTAATGAATTTAAATTTAATAATAATTTGAATAATGAATATAAAAATTTGTATTCAAACGCAAAACGTCTGAAATTTGTATAAATAGACACAAAAATGATGTTAATTGAAAATAAATATATTCAATGAACGCATTCAGAGGTGGAATACAAGTATTTTTATCCCTAACCTCAAAAGTTAACAGATATTAATAGTCTCTCTCTCTCTCTCTCTCTCTCTCTCTCTCTCTCTCTCTCTCTCTCT
>JAQIXR010001095.1:0-15539 GCA_034700825.1 Quadroppia sp. Gr-Ori-00064
AACTGTGGAACTCTGACCTCTTCGATGTGGAGGCGAACGGCCAACAAACAGGTGGCCTGTAATGCATGTGGTCTTTACTACAAACTCTATGGCAAACACAGACCCATCGAAATGAGAAAAGATGTCGTTTATCCTCGCAATCGATATTCAAAGCACTCGCTCAACCTCTGTCGGACACCAACTGATCCGCAGACAAATGGCCAACCGATGAACGGCTCGACTGCTGATAGCTATAAACCTATACATAAAATGAAGAAAATCAGAAGAAAGTCTAAGTCAAGACCTGTTGGTCGCGAAGAGTCGTCAGACGCTAAACCAATTGTCAAACAAAATAATGTAATTTTTATTATATTTATTTTAAACCATTTATTCGACAATTGTCTCAATGTTTAGATACCATTAAACCCACAATCATCGAGTCTTTCATACACTCCGGAACTGATGAGCGATTCGTCGAATCGATTGCTCAATGAAAGTCAAAAACTAATGAATGATTGTCTCAAACAATGTGCCAAATGTGGTGCGAATGTATTGACACAATTCGGTACATATTTTGATCATTTCCTCTGCAATAACTGTAATATTCATCCGAAGACTTTCGATGTCGAAGACAACTCATCGCTCGATAACAATATTGGTGTCAAAAAAGTATTATTTATTGAAAAAAATCTTATAATTAACTGTTTGTCTCCTTATCTCCAGAAGACACGTGACATTGAGTGCAATAACTGTGGTGTAAATACTTCTAGTGAGTGGCGCCGGGACTCAACCGGTCAGTCGGTGTGCAATGCCTGCGGTCTATATTTCAAACTACATCTGAAGAACCGACCGATTCATATGCGTCGGGATTATATATCTCACCGAAAGCGAACTCCGCCTTCAAATCCTATGACCACCGATGCAGACGAAGACCATTCTTGTGGTCAGACGTCAAACACAGACAATAATTACATCGAAATGAGTAAAGAATTGATAAATGAATCGCAAATATCGATGTCTTCATCAAAAAAGCGAAAACAAAGTAATCCCAAAAAGATAGTCATTTCCGAAAACTATTGACAAATGCCTAATAAATGGGTTTTTAATACATTTTGATAACTATTAACACTTTTATCGCAAATATTTTTCTCAAAACTTTTTACAAAATTTTAATAATTTTAGTAAAGAATTCAAATCAAATCAAATTCATTGAATGCTTTGAATATTTTTATGTAAATTTTTATACATTTCTTAATATAATTCAAACATCAATTTATTGCCATTTATTGAAAGCTTTGATACTTAACACTGAAATTGATTTTTGATTTTCTGTTCATTTGATTGAATTGTGTTTGAAAATAACGTCTATTTCGTTGTGATCTCCAAAATGATTATAAATTATTATTCAATAAAATTATTTTCTTTTCATTAATTTTTGTCCTTTTTATCATTTGTTGTCATTTCTTATCATTAATATTGTTTTTATTCTTTATTTTGTGATTATTTATTGAATAATGGATTCATTTTGACATTTGTTTGCTTTGAATTTTTATTGAAAATAAATTACAATTCAATTAATTTATGAAAATTTGTTTTGAATTTATTTTTATTGAATATATATTTTTAATTAAATGAATGCATTGAAAGTCAAACTCAATATAAGTTAAGTTCAATACAACAAAAGTTGAAGAAATTTATTGAATTTAATCGTAAGAAAAATTTTAATTAGTTTTCAATCATTAAATATCAAAAGAAATTGTCTTTACTTTAGACATAGATCTCTATTCTGACCATTGATTGAAAATTGTTTGATTTATTTTTAGGAAATGAAATGACATTTACTTTCAATAATATTTTATTAGTTTTTTAAAAACAGAAAAATTAATAGAAATAAAATTTAATAGAAAAATAAAAATATCTTAAATATAATTTTCTACACAATTCTGATCCATGTCTTCTGATTGTTGAGTCCAAACCAATTCAATGATAATATTCTGATTTCTCCACTTATTGAACGAATTTCGAAGAAATCTTTTTTGGTATAAAAAAAAAATATTTTTAAAGTCATTGAAAATCGTTTAATAATTAACTGAATGTCTGAGAGCTGTTCAAATGGATAGACACTACAGTATAAGCCTTACCTAAAGGTGCAAATAAACATAATTATGTACAGAATCCAAGAAAACATTGTTATCGATAGCAAACTATAGACCAAAAGCTTCATCTCATCCACTCTTGAAGTGTGTGACACCAATACTGACATAATTGTCGCCATTATTATCAGTGGTGTAGAGATGGCCATAAGGGCTGTGATCACTACTTCAACAGTGAATTCTTTAGTGAAGACATTTCTTCGAATCCACTAAAAAGATAATCAAAAATCAATTTTAAACCAAACAATCACTTCTTTGCTATTCTTCGACCTTCCAAACGGTGGGGTATTTTTGGCGACTCTTATAACGAAAGCCACAGATATCACAACTACTACTGGAGGCCAACGACGCCCACCTCTGAAGACACTGTTGATGGACATTAGCCATACTTCCCATGCACTTGCACGGGGAGATCATGTCTGACGGATCCATATCTGAGGTGTCGTTTTGATGACATATTCGGCAAAATATAGAATCACTGCTCGAAGAGGTATTCAGTGACAGACATGACTTTATCGACAGAACAGATAGAGATGACAGCGATATGTCATCGCCAGAAGTCATGTCTTCACTACTGGGGTTATCGCAAGAAATGCCCGTTTTTTGCATATTATAATTGCATACAAATAAATAACTTCTCAAAAAAGCAAACAATTTGTGATTTCTTGTAATTCAATGATAGGTAAGAAATAGTGAAATCAATTGAAGACAAGAGAAGGTGAAATATGATGACCAGGTGTTTGAAAAGTGATATTCAAATGATATTTTCAATAACAACGAAATACTTTCAATACTTGAGTTCATTATAATTATATAATAGACTTATATTTTATGAACTCCTCATCAAAACCCATCTCATGGTTGAGTCGATAAGAATTTTATGATTGTTGTCGTTATTGTCAACACGTTATCAATACCTGAGGCCTAAGAGACCACTAATTAACAAATCATTTAATATTTGTCTCATTTTTAGGTTAAAAACAATTTTAATAAAAATCACATCATTTTAATGACACTAAGATTTTGAAACAGTTATCAAAACTTCAAAAATATTTTCCCAATATTCATGATAATAACCCTTTATACCCCTTGACATTAAAACTAGAACATAATAACTTAAATCTTAGAATAACTTTTAAATAAAAATAATGTTTTTTATAAATCATTTATTTTACAAAATTTTCATACAATAAAATGAAAGTCATTTTTGAATAACTTTTACATTTGTTTTGCTATTCATGTAATGATTTCTCACTTTTTAAGGCACTTCACAATAATTAAATTCTTTATCATTAATACAAAAACATGTTTTAAATTAGATTTAAAATTGAAATAAATTCTATTAAATGAATAATTTTTTGCAAAAAAAAGTTACTGAAAATAATTGATATAAAACTTATCACAAATTCAAACGAAATTTGAGAAAACGGGTCATATTTTACATAATAAACAGTTGATTAGTTTTGATAATTTTTTTTTGCATTTTTAACTTGTATTCAAAATACGATTTCAAAGATATTTGCAAAAATATTATCATTTTTTTAATAAATTTATTTCATTTTAAAAAAACTTAATATTTGTTTCAATTCGTAATAATAATAGGAATTATCAGACGTTTAATCAATAGAGACATCAATCAAACATATGATTGACTATTGATTTGCTTTTGTTTAGCAATAAATATAAAACAAAATATTTTTTGTCGAAAAATGATGGCATAATTGACTGAAAAATGATTTTAAGATCAAATAATTGCAAAAATAAAAGAAAATAATTTGAAATTATATATAAAATAAGGAATAAATGCACGAAAAATATTAACAAAATACAGACGAATGGCTTTAAAGGGAAATACATATCAAATGATTTGATTGAGATTTGGATTCACTTTCGTTATCATCTCTATTGTCATCAGTGGTGGACTGAGTGCTGAGGCCTCGGATCCTATTCCTCAGTTGATCTACTTTTGACTCTAAATGATTGGCGAAATTCTTCTTAATCTTAACCATTCTTTCGTATTCTTTCACAAGTTTGTCATATTTTTGTCCTTCAGAGCACTTCCGTTGCCGTAACCTCTGGGCCGCCAAACGGTTCTTCTCTTTCTTGTCCTTCAAATGTACTACCATTTCCTCTTCGTTGCGAATCTTTCGCTTTCGCCCCCTTTTCCTCTTCTCAGACATCTGTGGTTTGATGTCAATGACAATGTGTGTCATTTGTGTCATCCCTGCAATCAATGGCAATATGATTACGAAATGCCTTTATTTGCTTACGACTAACGAATGGACAGACCTTTGGTCGGAGAAGACTCTTGTGATGAAGTGGTCATGAGTTGACTGGGTGTGAGGTTGAGGAGAAAGTCCGATGCATTGCTCGCTTCTTGTGTCTGAGCGTTGATTAGTTCTTGAGTCGACAACTGATAGCAATCGCTGTTTTCGTCACTCATTTGCGATGAGAACAATATCTCTTGGGATGAGCTGACAGTCGACTCACTCATTGTTATCGTTGAGTAAATAGCAAACAATGAGTCATACAATCAATTGAAGCGATGATTGAATTTAAACAATTCACAAACAATTAAATCAAATGTAAATAAGTTTTCTTTTATTATTTTGTTGTGATTTCAACACAAAAAGTGAAAGTCTTTTAAGTTTAACAATAGTTTAATGCTTTTCAAAGTCAACAACATTTCCACATTTAGTACCTTTCCTTACGTCTCATCACGTGATTGCACTTAAAATAGTACCAAAGTCTCAATAGATGTTAGCCTTAGTATTGAATGACCAAAAGCACAGTTAAATGGCTTTAACAAAAAAGTCTTTCAATGTCTTTCATCACACATTAAATGGCAATAAAGTTGTGATGAAATTGCAAACTGAATGTGAAATACAGTATTGAATGAAAGCTCTATAAAAATATTCATATGTTTTAAACACAATTAATAGTTGAAAATCAGATCAATATTTGTGTTGAATATTGATTATTAGCATTGAATTCAATGCGAAAAACCATTGAAAGCACATTTCATTCACATTTCGTTGTTTTTTGTATAAAAATCTTATAAAAATTGATTGAATTTTCATAAAAATATTTAAAACTCTAATCCGTTATAAATAGTCTGAGCCGTATATGAGGACAGTTAGCCAGAGGTAGAGCGAGTATAGGCTTAGTTTCATTTGAATCCACTGTTGGCTCACATGTAATGCCGTTCTTTGCGCCCAATTGTTGCAGTTCTTCAGGTGCTCCGAATGGACGGCCCGGACACAGGCCCGTGACATGGTTATGAGGGACTGGCGCTCGCCTATCGTTCCCAACGCATAGTCTATAGACCGCAATAAGTCGTTGGTCTTAAACATGAGTAACATCTGTCTGTCCACTTGTGACAACAGGTCCGATATCTCGTGCAAATACATCGACGCGTATTTTCGTAGTTCTCCTGACTTTTCATTCAATGAAACCATCGATTGATTCAACAATTAATACAAACTGTCGTTCCTTTCAATCAATACCTCTTTCTTTTTGGTCTCCTTATCGACAGCTCTGTCGAGTCCTCTCTCGATGGCATTCCATGGCTTAGCGGTCATAATGCAGGCCAACAGTGGGAACAATTTGCCGACGCCGAGCGCCTGACCCCACACTTTCATCCCATTGACGTCTCCGTTGATCACCGCTAACCACATTCGGCTGTATTGATGTCGAAACTGTTCCGTCAATTGCTTTCGAAACGAATTCAACAATAAATTAGTTTCAAAAAAACACTTCATTTTTGTTATCGATTACAGCATATAATCCGTGGTCGAGAAGAATGATTTGTGCCGTTCCGTCGGTGTGTTTATTGACCAGAATATTTCCCGGGTGTGGATCGCAGTGAACGTTCCCCTCAATGAATATCATTTGGCTGTACAACAGTCCCAACCGATGAGACACTTCTCTACAACTGATCCCGTGTTTGATCATATAGTTCTTGTCCGTCACTTCTCCCCCTTCGACGAACTCCATCATCAAGAGTCGCGTCGAAGAGAGTTCCCAATAAACTGCTGGTATCTTAAGCCAGGGATAGTCTGTAAAGGAACGGGAAAGACGTTCCGCATTATGTCCCTCATTGATGAAGTCCAGTTCCAGCGGAAGATTTCTCTTCGTTTCTTCCGCTAACCATAAGAATGAAAACTCAGGGAATATTTTGTCGATTATATGAACCAAAACATCCATTGTCTTCATATCGACATAACTGTGTTGTTTGACCCGTAGATGTTGTACTTTGACAGCCACTACCCGTCCATCTCTGAGTCGAGCTTTATGTACCTGTGCTAATGAGGCCGTACCTATTGGTTCTTCGACGAACTCATCGAATAACTCATCCGTTCCTTCGCCGGTGTCTTCTTTGATGACCTGAACAACGGATTTGTCAAATATTTTATGAAAAGATCACAAAAAATGTAAAACTTTTTGATGAAATACATTGAATGAAAACTAAGTTAACGTTTGATAGGATTTGAGACAATTTTCAGACAAAATCATTACTCGTTTGATGTCGTCGATCGAAGAACGGGGAGCTCTTGAGTGAAGAACCTTAAGAGTGTTCACGTATTCTTGTGGCACCAGGTATTCAAGAGCACCGATATGTTGACCAACTTTGATGAATACACCGCCGTTTGCAGAGCACAGACCCAACAGTCTATTGGCTGACCGTTTGTGCACTTCTGACCACAAGTCCAGAGTCTGTTGGGATGAGTCCTTAAGACCCGAAACCGACAGTTTGTAGTCAATGGCTATCTGTCCGACAGTGACAGCCGCCCGACCGAAGCGGAAGAGACCGACGTTTCGGACATCCCTTCGATAAAAGGTTTCAATGAATTTGAGGTCAAGTTCTCAATGAGAGATAATACCAATCATTTTGGTGTAAGACATGGACAGAACCGGCGCCTATGCCTACAAGTGCCGTGTATTTGGCTATCAGTCGGAAATACATCTCATCTGAAGATAATATAACGAAAGAATGTCCGAAAACACAGTTATCAACAAAACTATTTTGTTTTCAAAATAGACTCTAAAAAACTGGATTCAAATCAATGAAAACACATATAAACTGAAAATCTGTCAAATGTTTGTGTTTATAAAAACTGGTTTTCATTAAAAATAAAGTTTTGTTGAAATCAATTGACTTTAAACTTGAACTTCACGTCCAAAACGTGTTATGCAATCATTCGAATCATACAAAAATAACGTTACGATAAAATAAATGTAAAAAGTTTTTTGCATTCAAAATGTTATGTGTTTTGCTTAAAAGGGGACAAAACATATGACTCGACATTAAGTTACGTAAAGCTAAATATTTGGTTCTCTATTCGTAATGAAATGTGATAACTGTTAACTGATTTAGACATACAGTTAACACATTTTTAAAAGAAATTTTTATTTTTTGTCACTATTTATACTACGAATAGTTGTACACAAATCCATACTTTCATTCATAACTCACTCCATATCTAAAGGTGTGAAACGTGTCTTAAGTCTCAATAATGTTTATAAACAGTTTGAAACACTTGAAGACAAGACATGTATTTGTTGTGACATTTGTTGTATTAATTGTTTTGTTGATTGCAATCAATTTTCGTATGACTTCTTCTCGTCTGCTGTCCATCGACTACAAGGTCTTCGGCAGAGTTCAGGGTATGTCTGATGGCGTCAAAACTCATTCAAACTAATTGTTCACTTTTTTCCCTTTATTTTCCCTTCTCTTTCAGGGGTTTTCTTTCGTAAAGTTTGTATTGATTTATGAATTAATTTTTAATTGATTTGAAATGAATTGAAACCAAAATATCAATGATTTGTCCAAACAGTTCACCAAACAAAGAGCTGATGAGTTGTCTCTCTTTGGTTGGGTGAAGAACTCCAGAGACGGAACAGTGATCGGAACCATTGAGGGGTCGGAGCCACAGATCAATACAATGTTAGCATTTAATTCATATTGAAGTCTATTATCTATTGGTCTAACCATTGGTTTGAGTGAGAAGTGATTCAATGCATTCATTCATATGTTTTGACCACTTGTTTGACATGTGTTTGAATCAAGTGTTTGAATGTCTGTTGAATTCAAAGTGTTTTTAAGTTTAGAAATAAATATGAAATTAAAAATTAAATAAAATTTAAGAGAAATTTAGTTAATATTGTTTTGATAATTGTTAGGAAGGAATGGCTGCAGACGACTGGCAGCCCCTATAGCCGTATAGACCGGTGCGAATTCACTAACGAAAGGGTTATCAATGGATATGAATTCAAAAGTTTTGAAGTCAGACATTAAGTCTGTGTTTGTTTTAATTGAATTCAAACTAATATTAATATTGTATTTAAATGTAATTTTCAAACATTTATTATATTTTAGTTTTATTTTTATTAAATTTATTTTGAAATTATTTTATGAAAATAAAGATTTGAAAAGTTTTGAAAATATTGTCTGAATTTACTAATTAGTGATTAGGGAAAGGATTTGCAATCCATGCCTAAAGCGATTATGTTTTCAGCTCTGGATTAAAATGTTTTTCCAATTTTTTATCAAAATTAATACTAAAAATCATTCGTAAAAAGCATTAATAAATTTATGAAAACCTTAAGACTATTTCAAATGATTTGTAACGAAATGTTTGAAATATTGTTCATTAATTCAATTATCAATCAATCGATTATTGTATTTAAACCCCTGTTATCACATAAACTCACTTTCTATAAACTGATCCACGAATAAGAATTTGCTTGAGTATGAAGAGGGCGGCGCACCGTCACTACTATACTGTCCAATGCCATGGCATATGTCATAAGCACTGCCCTATCGATTGACCGAAAGAAAAAGATTGAAAACTTTGATTCAATTCTCTAATTGAGAGACAGTTTTACATCAGAAGTGATTGTTTGCTAATTATGTGCTGGGAATACAGTCATCACTGAATGCCTGTTCCGACCACTGCCTATGATATGAATGTAATGTCAATTATGAAAATGTTGTCCAACACTTCTAGTGCTTCATCGGGTGCTGTGGCCGCCAAAGACCCCAAAAGTTTTGGGTTTAGTGTTAAAGAGATCTTAGATTTGCCGACAAATAAATCAAACCATGAATTCAATGCCAGTTTGTCTTCACTTCAATGTAATGACATTACCACTAATTCTGGCCATCATTCGGCCCAGTATTCAGGCGCCGGCATATGCGACAACCCATACGCCCGATGTCTTCCTCCATACGACATGTTCGCCTATTCCTCACAATTACGTAAGTATTGATTCATTCAGTAATGATCACAATATTAACAATGGTTTGGACATCAAACGCACAGTTACTCAAAACTCTTCTCCAGTTATTCCATATCCAAACCAATTAATATCAAATCGGACGTCAAATGCCTATCAATTGCATAACTCATTGCACCAACACTTACAACAGGCGTCCACTTCTGCCTTCATTTCCTCATTGACGGCCAGTTTCATGAATACGGGTCAGAAGAGGAAACGGAGGCACAGGACTATCTTCACTGAAGAACAATTGGAACGACTGGAAGCGGCTTTCGATAAAACTCATTATCCGGACGTACTTCTAAGAGAGGAACTGGCGTTAAGAGTTGAGCTCAAAGAAGAAAGAGTTGAAGTAAGTGTTAAAACATTTTTATTTGCAATGAATTTAGATTTCAATCAAATTTTTGCAAAAAATTTCGTCAAATTTTATGGCATTTATCGATGTTTTTGACATTTTTTGTTCGCTTTTGATATAACACTAAAACTAATTACAATTTTCTGCTCTTTTTGTAATTCTTTATAAATTGTTTATCAAATGTCTGTCCATTTGTTTCTTACAATAATAAGCCCTTTCCTATCAATTCTATTACCAAAAGTTAATAAACCTGTCGTTAACACAATAGACGGATCAGACCTATGGGTGCGAACATATTGTGTCGAAATACTTGAAAATCTGATTGAATTCTTTGTATTTATTGGGTTTAGTTTTGGACAAAATAATTAAATCCTATAATAAATCTATTTTCGACTATAGGTTTGGTTCAAAAACCGAAGAGCAAAGTGGCGTAAACAGCAAAGGGAGGACTCGGAGAAAATGAGACACCAGAATGACAGGGAATAGGATGTCTGGGCTCGAAGTGAAGCTCATTTCGGTATAAAAATCATAATAAGTGAATGAATAGTAAAATAAAACAATTAATGCCAAAAAAGATTACATTATATCTAATGTGCAATTGATTTGAACTTTCTTTTGATGTATTTTTAACAAACATTACTGAAAATGTGAAACGATTTTATAATTTGTATTAATGTTTATATAAAACAAATGTTTGATTTTGAGCTTTCATTAGAAGAAATCACAAATTAATTAATTATAATGTTTTAAAATGTGCTTTAGATGTGATTTACAGGTATTTATCAAAATATTCTTTAGTACTGTATTTGCATTCATTGGTAAGAATTCTGTATATTATATGAAAAATAAAAGCTTTGTTAATATTATTAAATTGTTTGCAATTTTTCTAACAATTTTTCTAAGCGTTAGACAGTATTACTCGTTGTTCACAAACATTAAACAAAACCTTTTCTCCTAATAATGAAAGTAATGAACGAAATGAAAAAGTAGTGAATTTTGAAGGTTTCGCTCTTTTTATGACTAATACCCAAAATCTATTGAAGTCTTACAATCGATTGGATATTTATTTTCCTCTAATGTCAGCGAATATATGGAATCGAGAAATTAGTTTTCAATCATTACTTAATTATGTGAATCACTAGTAGTTCACTCATAGGGACAGTTCGATTGCTCGTTGAGTCACCTAATCGTAACTGATTTTTATCATAAGTTTTTCTTCTCTGGAATTAAAGTATGAAAAGTCTTTTGAATAATAAGAATCTTATTATAAGATATATCAAAAGATTATAAATTTTGATCAAAACTTATAAATAATATTTTCATATATTCTCAAACATATGAAACCAAACATTTATTGGTCGACAATCGGTTAGTCTTTTATTTTTTGCATTCAATTCTTGGTCTTTTGGTTGAGAACTCTATTCTTCATATCAATAGACTTGTATTTTCTTATTCACTGCTCTTTTTTGGGCTAAACTTTTTTATTATAGTTTCGGATATTATTTTCAATTCTCTCGAGTTGTTGTAAAACTGAATGAATGAATCACTTTTATAATGTAAATGTGCATCTGTTTAGTCCTGTTTGGCTCCGTTTGGTTCATGTGTTGGCAGTTGTCTATTGTAGTGAAACTGTATTATCCATTTCCAACATCAGAGCCTTTGGTGCATATAATCTGTGAGCTGACAAAACTGGCGGTGCCCTCGGATTTACCAATGGGTTTACCAGTTTTAAGGCTTTAGGAATTAGTATTAGTATTAGTGAACAGAATATATGAGAAATATATTCTATGATTCAAATTATGATACACGGCCTGAGGGAACCGATAGTTTTGTGCAGCGCCTATACAATAGGCGCTTAACAACTCAATAATATTAAGGGTTCAATAATTACAGTCAATTCTTGGTCCTATTTGTCGACAACAAATCATTTTCAAATTAACTTAATATTAATTTTTAACACATTTTTATCAATTAATTAATATTTTTGAAAATTCTTATAAATTCTTGAGTTTTGATATTTGTTAAACGCTTTCAATGTTTGGTTTGCAATGCATTCTGTGATTGCTTTTCAGTGCTCTCAATAACCTATAAAAGATTAAACGACAAAATGGTTAGCGATCTCTCTGTGCCGTTGAGGCGATTACACGAAGCGGATAAATCTGGCGGATTATCTCTGGGGCCACAGCCACAGGAACAGGCATTAAGATTTGTGGAAAGGAAAGCCTCCTCTTCTAAATTGATATCAATGTTGGCCATAGTATGAGCAGTGTTGATGAAAACCTCAAACTTCATTGTATTAATCCTGTTCTCAGCCACTGATGTGAGAATCGGTTTATGAGATCATACGATACACAAGGTTTTGGTTTGCACTTAAATCGCGTCGGCTGTCGATGAAGGCATCCATTAATATAGTACTAGCTTTTGATTATTAGGAAATACAATATGTTTTTGCAGCCAATAGTCGTTTGATTGCTATGTAAGCAATAATTCGGAAATCTTTTCACTTTAAATATATTTCATTTCATTTCAAATCGCTTTATATTATTATTAATAGAAAAATATTTTTATATAAAAATCTGATCATTTCTTAACAAAGTATTTCTTAAAATAATTTTGTTTTTAATGTTTAAGCTTTTGATCAATATTTTTGAATTTCAGAATATTTTCTTTAAAAATATGAATATTGTATTCAAATATTGTATAGATTTTTGTATTTATATTTTATGCATAAAAACTTGTGGTTTTGTGGCTTGAATTGTGAATACATTACGACATGAGTTCTATTGAGAAAAAAATTATTATAAGTTTTATTACAATAAATATATTTTTCAAAAGCATTAAAGAAAAAATTTCAAGAGATTAAAGCAAACGATAAACTGTTTTATATATAATATAAGCCATTATTTGCACTAAATTTGTGAATACAATCACAAAGTATTATATATTTTTTGAAACCAAATATTGAAAAAAATAATAAAATGAAAGTATATTAAAATTCTTCATCAATTGATTTGAGGGAATCAATTGCTTGTCAGATACCGGTGCCCATTATATACGGTGCTATTATATACGGTGAGGGCTGTTGAGTAGTAGCGATACACCAACTTTTCAGAGGCATTGTTACAAATGAATAGGACCTCCCAGTAGTCAATAAGCAGATTTGTGTCTTCCCGGTGAGTTCAAGAGCTAACCGACCACTTCTGTGCTATGTGTCAGTGCTGTAGACATATCACACACACAGCTATGTTCTGTTCGGTCAGTTCGTTGTTAGAGAGTTGACATTTCGGTTAAGTAAAGATATTTTTAATTTTTTTATTATTTTTACCTAAACTTAAATTTTTTTTAAAAACTTTATTAATAAAACTTTTTTAGAATAAATTCTTTGATTTGAATGAAACAAATTTTTATAATATTTTTTTCTCTCAAATGTTTGACAGATTTAACCGAAAACTTAGTGAATATTATGACTGAGAGACTCATTGACTGTCTTTTATTTACTTTGATTTGATTCAAACATTGAGGACAACACAAAAAAAGGAGAGACTTTAGCGATGGGAATGATTGGCCTCTAATCTGTTTGAACACATTTGGGCCACTCTGTGGTTGGGCACCGGTAGGGAATGGTCAGCCACACACATACACAGATGTGTGTTTGCGCTCTCAAAGCAGGCTTTGAAGGCTTTAAATGCCTTCAAACCAATAAAAGACTTAATCACTCGGAAAATATGTTTACAACTGAACAAACTATAAGTTATAAAGAAATTTATTATTAAATCTTGAGCTCCAGAGCCCATGGATTTGCAGTCTTTGCCTCAAAAGAGGTCTCCGAACAATAATTCTTAAGCTCTTAACTGAAGATAATTAGAAAAAATTTATTCCACAAAAAATAAACACAAAATATAATCAATGTTTGAATCAATGTTTTATCAAAAGTCCAAACAATATAAAGATATAAATATTTTCCATATTATTTCTTATAAAGAATTTTCAAACTTTTCAAACGTTTTAAATAAAAATTACTGTTAATTATTCGCCGTTTTATTCTTGTGGTGCAACTGATTCTCCGCTTCGACGGTCTGGCCATCCATTAGGCTGTCGGAGGGCAACGATTCGGTGCTCTCACTCTTCTCTGTCATATCATTTGTGTCCAAACTCTTGTGTTCAGCAGTTGTTTCTGTTCTGTATTTGTGAAACCTTATGACAATCACAACAATCGATACAAAACAAATCAAAACAATAATTGCAATCAATATTATAATAAATGTCTTTGTGTCTGATTTTTCGTTCCCATCCCGAACACCTTCTGCAGGACCGGAGGACACGGGTGTCTCTGGTGTTTGGATATCGGGTGTCGAGGAATCGGTCGTTCGGGGATTTCTGGGACATTTGAAAAAAGTCTTCACATCTGTTCCTCTAATGATTTTGCACTTGAAATATAAAATTAATCTTTTCTTAAACAAACCATTGATAACGAAAGCACTCATACCATCGGCGCCCAATCACTAGTATTTCCTCTACAAAACTCTCGGACACCAAAAAAGATGAAATAATCCTTATTGACGACAATCGCCTGGACATCGATATAGTCGCCGATGGTCTGAGTTGGGCTATCCCTCTTCCAGTCTGGGTTAGACATGAAGTACATGAAGACTCCCAAACGATAGGCTTTACTCGCAATCAAATGCTTCGGTCTTTGGATGTCTTGAAACTCATATTCAATAAAGTTATCCTTATTATAGATGAAGAATATAGGGATGTCTTTACGACTTAGGCTTGAGTTGTAATAATCAAAAGCGGCCTGAATTTGTGAATGAGGAAAGTATGGCCAGTCATATGTACTACCGTTCCTTAGGGGTGTGCTGTCTTTGTAGAGATACCAACTATTATTCTTTAGATTGAAATGAATTTATTTTGAAATAAAATTCTTTAAATTTTTGTTATAAACTAAATGTCATTTAATAATGAAATCATACTTTTATGAAAACAGTGGCCAAACCATACCGGGCGTCATCGATGGCAAAGGCGGCGTCAATAGGAGTGGGCAGTCCTGGCCATCGATCAATAATCCATTTCCCCGGTTGTGCTGAGAGTCCGAATGACATATTTAAAGCCCAAAAGGACTGTCCTTTAAAAACATATTCATTGCCGTCGTCGGCACTGACCGCCGCGTCCACAGTCAAGTCCTCACAAAGACTTACTTCGGGATCAATGGCCTCAATCACAGTGAGACTCACTATCGATAGGAAGACCACAAATATGTTCATTGGTATTAATTGAGAGCAAAACTGTTTGAATGAAAATAACGAATCGTTTTATGAATTATATTCACATCATCTCAACAATGGTTGAGGAAATGCATGTCTGAGTATTGTAGTAATCCCTGTGATTGCAAATTGCAATGTAAAATGATCAAGGACCAATTCACAGCATAAGAGATGTGAATGCAATCACAGAATATACCCATTGCTTACTAGCCCTCAATCTGTAGTAATTCTTGTGTTTACTTTTGTTTGCATTCATTGAATGTGTTTTAAGTTATTCTAATTTTTTATACGTTTTGAATCTTTTAATTGAAATACAAATAAATTTCATTTGAAGTGAAAATAATTAAAAATAATAATAAATTGTTTTAATGTTCAAAAAATCCAAAAAATCTTTATATAAATAAATCTTTAAATCATTGATTTCTTAAGTATTTATCTCTAATATCTCTTCTCCTTTGAATTGTTTCAAACAATTGTTGTCTGATATTAGCGTTCACTGAATCGATGGGT
>JAQIXR010001096.1:0-15536 GCA_034700825.1 Quadroppia sp. Gr-Ori-00064
AAATTATAATTTGTTTTACATTTGAATAACAAATCAAATGATAATAACTTTATACCAAAACCAGTCGACTCTTAGTGTTCAAGATCTACCGGCGCTGTCACTCCCATTCGGCGATCCCTTTCCTTTTCGACTCGTTCGAGAGCAGACAGTAGAGCCGCTTTCGCCCCTTCTTGTGGTACACCTGCAAGTGGTAGGTCTGGGCTATCAAATAAGTCATTTCCTGCTACTATGAGCCCCTGGATCTCAGCATTTTTCCACTTTGTGAGGTCTTCCTCAATGTCTTCGCGTAGATCAGTTCCAGAGCGGTATTCAAAGTACTTCTTCAAAACACTCATTGCCTAAGAATTGCGTCTGTGTTCAGACTCGTCATAGTATGAGTTGAACGCCATTATGGTATCATAGGTTGCATTGAAAGAACCCTCACTTTCTTGCTGTCCACGTCCACGTCCTCCACGCCCACGACCACCACCACGACCACCACCACCACCACCACCACCACCACCACCAGTGCCCAACACTTTCTAGTTTAAAAGTTTTGGAAAGGGGTTTGGTTTTGGGATTTGTAAGGGTAGGGATGGGTCAGGAAGGGTATGAAGAATATTATAATTGAGATTTTAATGATTGTTTTAATGATTTAATTATTTTGACACAATCTATGAATAAAGAAAGGCCTGTCCGATGTTAGGCCTGTCCGATGTTAGGCCTGTCCGATGTTAGGCCTGTCCGATGTTAGGCCCGTTTGATGTGATAGTACTCAAAGAATATAACAATTTATTGTTCGCCATTTCTATGCAATTAAACACAGTTTGTATGATATAAATGAAAACCATTTTTACGATCAATTGTTTGTTTGAATTCATTATAGAATTGAAAACTAAATAAAACTCAACACAACTTTACGACCAAAACAATGCAATTCTCGTTTGAATTCTGTATGAGTTTTATATAAAAAGAGTTTTCAAATACTATTAGTAATACCAAACCCATAACCTACCTGTGCTACCAAACCAACCTAACCTAACCTACCATTAAAAACATTTATATTCTAAAATCGCGTGAATTTTGAATAATAATATTCTTATAAAATTCAAATTCAAAACAGAATTGCATTGTTTTGAACGTAAAGTATTGTTCCTTAGACTCAATGCTAAAAAATTCTCAATAAAGTCAATATAACTCCAATTGTTTTATTCACAAAAATTACAAAAAATAATTTCAAGAATAATTTAGTTCTTTATTAATGTATTTAATGTTTAACACAAAATAACAATTTTTTTTAAAAATATAATGAATTTAAAACTCTTTAAAAATACCTTTAGATATGAAACGGATTTATATTAAAAATGAGATATTTTTAGCACTTTTTATATAAAAAACAATTTTTAATCAATTTATCTCTCATTCAAAACAATAAAAATCTTTTAAAAAGATGACTAAAAATCACATCAATTAATGGCAATTGATTTTCATTACAGAAAAATCATCTCAAAAAACAAAGGGGTTTTAGTCGAGAAATATTATGATAAGAGTTTTGGATATAATTGTTGTCATTAATTGGTTCCCAAATAATGATTGCCTCAAAAGTAATCCTTTGATGAGATTATTGAATGTATTACTAATTTATGGCATTTTCGAGTATTTTACCCCTTTTTAGCATTTTTGTCGATTTCAAATATATACCCCTTTTGTCGTTAAACCCCTGTCAGTGAAATGTTAAGTTAAAGCTAATCATCAGAAGACTTCACAACGATCTTTGTTTCCGGGCCGACATCTGCCCACGTCTTGGACAAACACCTGTTCTGCGGGACAGTGATGTGTAAGTGCTCTCAAATTCTTATTAGAGCGAGAAATAGGGGCACAAACGACAAACATTCCACAGTTGTTGGGATGAGAGTAAACTCCTTTCTTTCCGCACCCAATCTTTCCGTCGTTCTCTGAAAAAATGGGCGGACCGTCGAAGTCAGCTTTGGTTGTCGGAGCTTCAGTAGTAGCTGCCGGTGTGGGCCTGCGGTTTGGCCTCTGAGTAGGTAAAGGCTGTGGTAGTGGACGACGCGGTCGGGCATTCCTTAGAGGTGGTTGAGTGGGTGGTTGACGGGTTGTGACGGTCGGCACCGGTGTTACCGTTTGAAAATCAATCAGAGGTGTGGCCGGAGTAGTGAACGGTGCGATATCGAACTCAGGCGGAAGGGTATTATAGTTTGTGAAACGAGGCGGTTGTGGTCTAAACTGATTTGAGTCAGTGGTCGGCGCTATTGTTGTGGTCTGTATCGAAAATAACGGATCGCTTATGGATTGAGGCCTTAAGTCATGTACTGAATGTGAAGCCCTGGGCGGAAGGTTTATAAGCGCTGACACGGGATTGTCGTCGGCGTTAGGCCTTAAATTAAAACGATTGGGAAGTCGTCTTCTGTATGGGCTTTGAGTCGTCAAATCAGCGATTGTTTCCGCTTGAGTGGTAAGTGGTTGTGGTCTCAATTGAGGAGAAGGTAGTATTTGTGGAACACCAGGTGCTAAGTCTTCGTCATAAATAACACCTGATTTGGGTTTTTCTACCGGGCCTGAGAAGGCACTCTGAACTCTGACCCTTCGGGAAGACTGAGGATTACGTCGTGAATTGTCAACAGAATCGGCCGGTAATCTAACAAGTCTTCCGTCTGAGACACCGACAGGAACTCTAAACACTTGATTGGACTGGGATTGAGCTCTGGGTCTATCGAGCGGGGAATCGGTTGAAAAAACTGATCTCGAAGTTGAGGGAAGTGTTTGTCTTTGAGAAGAAGTATTGAATTGTTGTATTGAAGGCCTGAAAACGGAGGCCTCATTAAAGCTGCCCTCCTGTCCACTACGACCTCCCGGTGTGTTGTATGTGAAAGAGAATGTCTGAGCGTTTGGATTACTTCTTGGGTTTTCGTAATACGAAAAAATCGGATTAACTGTTGTCTGAACCCCTGAGTCGTATTGCGGTCTTCGCGGTCGCACCGGGTTTTGGGGCTCACGTCTGGTACCAGAAGTTCCAAATCTTGAGCTCTCTGTGAATGTTTCGGGTGATTGTGTAGTGTCTGGTTGTCTGTTTGGGGTCACATATGAAGGGGCAAAAAAGTTGAGTGTTGTTGGAAGTGATGACACGCCGTTACCATCTGTGCCTTCCAGTCCTGAAGGCTTTAGTAGTGACTGGATTTTGTCGACTCCTCCCAACGATTCAATCAGATGAAGAAGTTGTGAGATATCTCTTGAGTTGCCGTTTTGTTGAGCGCTATTCAATTGTCTAAGAGCTGTCGCCAAGAACTCTATATTTGCCCTTTCCTTTAAAACTTCTGGCCCTTCAGTTGTGGTTGTGGGCGCAGGGGTTGTGGTTGTAGTCGTCGTCGTTGTCGTCGTTGTTGGCTTTGTCCTCAATTTAGGCTTTTTTGTGGTCACCTCTTCCCTGGCCTTCTGTTTGCAACTGACATTATCTGCATAATCACAGGCCTCGGACTTGGAGTTGAAATATAGACCGGAGGGACAGGTGAAAGCATGTGCAACTATACCCAGGTTTGCGGGCCCGGAGTCGAGACACCAAAAGTATTTTCGACAATCCTTAGGGTTATTGAAAAACCCCTCGTCTTCGCATTGAAATACTGGGCCGGGATCTGGAGTGGTTGGAGGTTCAGGTGTTGTTGTTCTAAGCAATGCTTCTCTGAATGTGGGCACAGGTGTTGTTGTAGTGGTTGTGGTTGTAGTTGTTGTCGACGTTGTCGTCTGGAACTGAAATCTTCTCAATTGGTTTCTTCGAGTATTTACGTTAAGTGCACTCAAAGCCGTTTCCTCATTGGGCACACTCTGAGGGCCAGGTCTTATGGATCTCGAGGACGCCCTTTCACTGGAACTGCTCTCAACTGTATTACTCGTCAATGCATTCTTCACAGCATTTATGAGAGGACTCTGTTCTCCATAACACAGACCTCTGAAATCGTCGTTATCGAGTGTCCAGATCATAGCTCCCCCTAAACCCATGTCCAATATATACCGGGCCTTCTGTTCGATACTTTGGATGTCATCGTAAGCAACCCATTGATTGTCTTTGAAAGAGAATGGACCCTCGATTTGAGGGTAAGGCCGTTGTGTAGACCAACCCTCCTCTTCGATCTTCTGACAAATTTCATAGAAAGCCAAATATCCCTTCTCTCTGGTTGACGGCCCGGCCTCTCCCGGGCCCTCGGCTACAGCATTGATACCATTCTTTTGTGGATCAGCTAAAGTGAAAGAGCGCCCATATGTAGGAATTCCTAAAACCAATTTACTTCTGGGGGCACCCAATTGCAAGTAATAGTTTATCGTCCATTCGGTGTTGAATTTACTGGACTCATCGAATCTGGTCTCATCTGGTCGTGCCTTCAGTGGCGAGTGGTGGTCAGTCTCGGGGTCAAAGGCCGTGTGATAGTCATAACTCAATACGTTCATGAAGTCTACATAACTGTGCGTTTGGGAAGTGTTTCACGAAATCATATCATATGTGAAAAGCATTTATTGATTACAACTAACTTGGAAATAGTGGAGACATCGAACCCCTGGTCAATATACTCCTGACCCGCGGGCACAGCAATAGTCAATAGGAGTTTCTCTTTACCGGACGAAAGCTTTTCATTATTGAAAGCAATTCTCAATTCCTTTAATACAAATCAATGTATATTTTTAACGAATTAATTAAATATTTTTAAAATGATTTCATCGAAAAAATGTTTCATTTATTGCCAAAAATGCAAATATTTTGAGAAAATCTTAACTAAATGATAGAAAATAATTAGAATTGTAATCATTAGTACTTGAACTTGAATATTGATAACCATAGCCTTGGGCACTGTTATGCAGACATACTTCACTGACTGGAAGGAGAGGGAAGGAGAGGGAAGGAGAGGGAGAGCGTCTCATATAATACTGCATACACTTTATGAATGATTGATATTCTTATCAAATAATCATTGAATTGTTATTTAGTTTACTATTCATTAAATTTGATGTAAAAATAGACTTAAATCTAAGCAAATAATATAAATGTTATGAAAATTCAATTATTTTTGAAAACCAAACATTTTTTTATTGTTTAACAGAAAATAAGGTTAAATGAAATCACTTTATGTTTGGGCGGGGATTAGGTTTAAAGACAATTGCATTTTATGCCAAAAACAGAAGACATTACAAAATTTGTGGCTAAGAATTGTATTCAATTCACGTATAAAAAAAGGTGTCATTTCTTAGAAGGAATTCATAAAATCAATGAAATAAGTTATGAATAGTTTTGAGGAAAAGGTATTATTGAGTTCACTATATGTTTGGAACAGTAGTTCATTCTTATCACATCTGAAGACAAAACTAACAGTTATTTCCTTTTTTAATGGTTTGTTTGACATAAATCGCGTTTATATAAAGCTAGGGACGTCAAAGAGTCTATTTGGGAGTCTATTTGAAACATAATTCATAATCATTTTTAACCTTTTGAGCAATTTTTAAAAACATTCACAAAAAACATAACATATTTAAAAAAGGGATGAATTCAACAAAAATATACAAATAATGTTTTTTAATTCAAAACAAAAATTTGTGAAAAGGGGCACAAAACAGTACTGTCTTTGTTGATAAACATCACCCTGAAAAAGGTGTCTAACAATCAATGATAATGTTTTTTTTAACTCCCCTTTCAATTCTGACGTCCACTGATATAAAGCACTTATTCGTTGACAATAAAGAATCAGCAATTGAGCAAGGTTATGAACTACTGTATATTCACGTTTGCTTCACTGTTTAGCCTTATTATTGACTATTTTTTGACAGGGATTAAAAATGAGAGAATTTTATAAAGAATGTTAACTTTGATAATAGAACAGAGAATAGAATATTAGTGTTAATTGTGTTGAAAATTATGAAAATAATATATGAAATGATATTTACTTTTATGAGTTGAGCGTAATTTTGTTTGTCGTCCGAAGAACTGCCGTCTCTGAAACCGGGATATTCCTAACATTGGATAATGTTTTATTTTAGTGATTATGAATTGAGCCAATCATTAGTACCCAATCCAAGTCCAAACCATCGAAGTTGTGTTCTCTGAGAAATCTGAGACAACTATTGATAAATGTGTTGCGAAGTTCTGGAGTTGCGACCAGTTTTGAGAACCTAATCAACAATTCAAATGAGATGTGATTTTTGGTCTTAAATTCATTCGTTTTTTTATTAATAATTAATTTTATAATAAATTATCATTAAATACCTTTTCGAGCCTTCATTCCAACCCCCGATTGCTATTAATGTCTTAAGATTTTTGTTATAAGCTTTAAGTCCAACAAATTTCTTATAATTTCCTTTTTTTTGAGAGAAAATAAAAATAAGAAAAAATGTAAAATAATTTTTAAATACTATTCATTACATTAAAAACTAAGAGCAGAAATAAGTTATAATTAGTACAAAACTTTTTTCTTCACTTGATTTTCATCTTTTGCCGAAAGGTATGGTTTTTGGACACAAATAATATTTTGTGCTTGTATTACAGTTATGATGAGTTCAGGGGTCAAAGTAAGGGTTCTCTCAAAGATAAGTATTATTTGTGCTCAAATCCATAGCCAGAAGCAAACGATGAAGTGGGCAGAATTGGGCAGAAATTGTCCTAGTTTACTTTATTAGATATTTTGTGTAAAAATAAACAACTCATAAGAAAGTTGAATAACTTTTATAACTATTAATAAATTATTTCATTTATAGATTGCACTCAATATGTGTCGAAAATATATATTTATTATAAATAAAATGATTGTTTGGGACAAAAATATTGATGTATTGATACCTTGATTCAAATCATTGTAGGGATCGAAGGCTTTTAATTCAAATTTACTCGAAAGCCCACCAAAAGCATAGATCAGATGAGACTGTATTTGATTTTCATTATGAATAATAAAAATAAATTTCAATTATTAGACAATAATTTAATGAATGAAATTCTGATAAAACTTACACAAAGGTATGGATTAATGTTTTGAGGCGTGAACTTAGCTAATCCAGGTCTATATACAGCCCAATTGGAGTAATAACAAACAATTTTAAGGTCATCGGAAGCTCTTTTGTTCAGGGAATGAATGCCTTTAACAATGAGTTTATTTTCAATATTTAACAATATTTTTGTCATATTTTAAAAGTAATTTAAAAGTATTTTTCAAAAAATGCAAAATTCATATAAAATACTATAATTCAAAATTGAACTCACATTCTGTTAGTGATGAGCACCAGAGACCGATGAGGACCGGAATCAACTGAATACATGAGTGCCGACAAGAATAAAAAAAATATTAATTAATTAATTATTTGTATAAAAATTTATTAGACTTTAATTATTTGGCTATAATTTAGCGGAAGTCGAAAAAATGATATATAAATACTATTGTAATAAATATGTAATATATATTTGTTATAAATTACCCCAATTTTGATCCATTGGTCCATTTCCTGATGTTTATTGGAATACTCGATTGAATGCTTAAAAAAGTTTTTCAAATTATTATAACTTTATTTGATTTAGTTTTTAATAAATTTCTTACACTTTTGTTGTAATTGTTTTGATTTTTTCGTTATTTATTTGAAATTTTATATAAAATTTTAGATATTATTCACTTTTTTGTTCAATTCATTGATTTAATAAATTGTTAGTAATGTTCAAAACCCGGGTTTGTTTCAACATCAACAGTCACGCCATTATTACTTTGATTTGACCCAGTTTTGAATGTTAACATCGATTCTCTATATGTTTAACGCAAGACCTGTTCCACCCGTGTTCGAGATATACACCTTATGTTTAAACCAATGAACCGGTACTTAACCAATGCTAAAGCAATACAACATTGCTTATTGGGTCAGCATTAAGACTACAGCCCTTAATAGTAGTAGTTTGAAGGAGAGGGTTGTGATGGGACTGAGAGGGATTTAGAGGGAAAGGAGGCTTTAATATAATCACTGCTATAAATTGATTGCAATTTTTCATGAAAAGAGTAAAACTTGTCTTCAATACAGCATTTGTTATGAAATATATATAACTTTTGCTGTCATTAAAGTCTAGTTTTGTATTCAATTATACTCTCGTTTAATGTAAAAATTATAAAATAATTTTGAAATAAAGGAACGACTGTTTGATACCTCTTATTGTATTATACTTCAGAATAACTGTTTAAAAAACGAGTTTTAGTACAAAACTGACATTAATTCAAAACTTCACATAAATCCAAATTTGGGATAAAAAATATACAGAAAAAGCATCAAAAATAGACTGAATATTCATTTTTTGCTATTTTTAGAATTGCCCAAAACTGACCCCTTAGGGGGTATTTATGAAACAGAGTCACACAATCAAAATAATCTCAACTTTTGTTTGTTTGAATGCAATGAATGTTTCATATCTAAGATGTCATTTCCTTTGAAATAAGAGAGCACATCCAATGATAACATAATCCAGTAATAGAAGTGATTTGCAGATCTATAATCAGAGACATCTTATTATAACACAAACCAACTCATAATCTGATGAACATCTCTTTGGTCTCAAACCAGAGAATGAATGAAAAGTTCATTGAAATTGTGTTATAAACACTTTTGTCACTTTCGTTGCTTTCGATTGACTTTAAGACAAATGAAATTCAAATTCAATTAATGAATGATTTTATTGATTAAAGTCTATGACATGACTTAAAAGCATAACATAATTAGCAAAACAAAGAACAATAAGTTGTTCTCAAACTTAATAATTGACTAAAATAATGGTTTAATAATTGAGTGAATGATTTTGAAGACATAATAATAATTGTTTTTTGTGTTTCAAATCAATAAACTCTTAATACAAATACAATTCACTTAGCGTTGAGTCAAACAAATAGTGGTATTAATTGTTTTATAAGAATGTCAAACAATATCACAATTAATCGATTCAATGATCACTTGAAAAGTGTGTCCGAATAGAACCATAACTTGAAGAAGTATTCCCTCCTATGGATCAGTTTATGTCTTGTGTAGGAGGAGATCAGGGGCTCCACACCGGCCTCTCTCATCCACGAAGAAGAGGTCTCAGTTGTCGTGAAGCTGACAGACGGCGTGTCATCCCTTTCCACTTCAGATTCTGGCGCTGTTTCTATGAATCCTATATTAAATGATAAATCATTTTTCAAAATAAATGCATTTCTTCAATAAATTCGACAATTCGAAGGATGTCATACCTGGAGGTCGAACCACTCTAACCGGTTCCTCCATCTCCAATGGGTCACTCCTTCCCACTTCATTTGTGGCCATAATTCTCACCAAATATTGATGTCCTTCTTGTAAATCCTTGATTTGCAATCGTTGTGTATCGGCACAGACCTGACCCACCTGTCCATACGTACAATGTTGAAGTGAAATGATTTAAGTATTGATCCCAAACCTCTATCCACATCGTTCGGCGCACATCTCTCACAGCGACCATATAGCCCAGAATAGGTGCCCCTCCATCTGTCTCCGAACGGCCCCATTCGACCACTATAGCACTCGGACCAACCACTCGTGTCTCAAGAGGTCCGGTTGGAGGACTCGGTTGTACTAAAAAACAATGTATTTTCTCATTGAATATAAGACTCATTCATACCTGCGGTCAACGATAGTTTGACGGCGGAGTCTGTCTCGAGCGCAGGGCTCAGTCCTAATGGATTTTCAGCGAATACTCTGAAAAAGTATTGATGTTTTGATGAAAGGTTTTCTATCGTATATTTCGTTAATTGTGGTTCAATTGTGTCGATTCGGATCCAATTGTTTTCAGAGACGAGTCTCCGTTCGAGTATATATCCGATCAATTCGACACCCCCTGTGGATAAGGGTTTATCCCACGATAGAGTAATAGATGTATTGGTCATCTCAGACACCCTTAATGGCCGCCCTGGTATCGATGGCGGTCCATATCTGCCACGAGGGGTAATTGTCTCTTCGGGTGCAAATGAAAGACTTGTTCCGACTTTGTTTCTGCAGGTAATGCGGAAATGATAGGCCGTAGCCTTCTTTAGATCTAACACAGGTATTGATAAAGATTTGCCATCAACTGATCCGACCTTCAGAACCAAATATTGCAGAAAATGTTTAAAAGTCAAAAGAAATGATGAGATAATGAGAAGACAAACCTTTTTCCAAACTTTTTTATCGCTTTCTTTCATTTCAATAATGTATTCAACGATCGGTGAATTGCCGTCACTTTCGGGTGAACTCCAACTCAATGTAAAAGAGTTTTCAGTGTTGTCTGAAGTGATTAACGGACCCAAAGGTGGCGATGGTTTGTCTGCGATTCAAACATCATTTAAGACATAGTTTGGTTTTAATCGTAAATATTATTCATTTTATTCTTACCGAAAGGACTCTTACATACAATGGGTTGAGAAAGAGTGGCATCACTTCTGCCGAACTCATTGACAGCACTTATTCTGAAGACATATTCTTCTCCAACGACTAATCGATCGACTCTTTGTGTCAATACTTTTGACTCAATTTTCTTGAATTCTTTCCATAAATTGGTTTTTGTCTCACATTTTTCTATCACATAATGAGTGACTTCAGCGCCTCCGCTGTCTTTCGGGGGTTTCCACGAGAGCTCAATACAATCATCGTCTACATTGAGAGTCCTCACCGGAGGGTCTGGTGGTCCCGGTCTCTCTAATATCTTGAGCACAAAATCATGACATACTTCTCCCGACTCATTGGTCAGTTTGAGACAATAAACGCCCGAATCTTCAGATTTAATGTCCTTTATATTTATTTTCGTTTTGTTTTCAATTGTTTTAATAATAGTCTGTTTAACGGGTTGTCCTTCTTTTGTCCAAACGATTTGAGGGAAAGGATGTCCTTTCACTTCCACGTCTATTAAATATTGTGATCCAGGTCTTAATCGTAAAGAACTCAACTGAGAATCAAATATCGCTTTTGGTTTTTCTTCTATTTTGACCATTGATTTTGTTTGAGCGCTTCCCAAATGATTTGACGCTTTACAAACATACTGTCCTTCAGTCTGTGGTTCAGTGCATTTGATTATAAGACTTGCAGTTTGTTTGTCAAAACTAGTTATCATTGTTTTGGTTAAAATCAGTTCTTTGTTATCTTTAAGCCATTGAATGTCAGGCAAGGGATGAGCCGTTAGTTTGCATTCGAGTCTTATCTCTGAATTGGGCTCAACTTTGACTAATGGTTGCAATTCTTGAATAATAACTGGTTTTTCTCCTTCTTTTGATTCTTGAATAACAAAACACTGACTGTCTGGCGAGGGCTGACTCATCCCGGCCTCATTGACAGCGATTATTTTGAAGACATAACCCATTCCTTGTTTCAAATTTGAAATCTTTTGATTTCTTTCCAATACATCGAAAGTTTCGTTAAATGTTTTCCATTTTAAAGACTTTTTATCCATATATTCAATGATATAATTAGTGATATCAGAGCCGCCATTGCTTTTAGGTTCGGCCCAACTCAGAACCAATGAGTTGTTTGTTATGTCTGAAGCCTGAGGAGGACCGGGAGGTTCGGGTCGGTCTATGATAGAGACGGTGAAATCACCACTACATTCGCCGATATTGTTCTTCAGAGTCAATCTATAGTTCCCGACATCCGAGTCATTGAACTTTTTGATTGTGAGAGTAGTTCTGGTCATCAGTACTTCGATTGACATCTTTTTCGATGTTTTAAGTGTTTTGTCGTCAAAACTCCAATCGACTTTTGGTGGTAAATATCCCTCAAAAGAGATCTCCAAAACGAAACTCTTGTCTCTCTTTGCGAAATAATGTCTTTTTTGAGTAATAATTCGCGGAATGCTTTCGATCGTCACTTTTGCTATACTTCTCTTGTCTTTACAAACCACTGAATACATGCCTTTGTCTTCAAGACTGCATTCATTTAAGATCAATTTCCTATGAATTCCGTCCTCTATTAAAGTCGACTTTCCATTGGAAACAATTTGTTTGTCGTCTTTAAACCACTGGACTCTAAGCGATGGTTTGGACACTTCGGTCGAGAGAGTGGCTGTTTGTCCTTCTTTGACAATAATGTCCTTCAATTTAAGTGTAAATTCTGCCAATTCTTCGTTAACAAAGAGTTGAGTCTTTGTTTGGTCACCGTTTGCAACACAGGTATATTCGGCCGAATCGTTTGATTTGACATTTTTGATGATTAGTTTGTATCTTGTGTTTTGGGATTCTATCAAAACATCTTTAGATCTATTAATCTGTTTTCCATCTCTAAACCACTTGACGTCAACACCAGATCGAGATAATTGGACATTCATTTCGACTTCACTTTCTTCGTCAGCGCTCATACTCTCCGGTAATCTTAGTGTGAATTCAGTAGACTTTGGTTTGATATTAAGAACAGCACTATATGTCTGAGCGCCCAAAACACACGAATAGATCCCTTCATCTTCTTCGCTGACATCTCTAATAATCAATTCTTGTTTTTTGCCATCAATTCTCAGTTCGATTCTGTCATCGAATTCAATCGGTTCCCCATTCTTATGCCATTTGACGATAGCGTCGCCTTTGGACAATTCGATGTTAAAATTGATGGTTTGTCCCAAAACACAGGTTTTGTCCTCCAAATCGGCCATTAATTCGGGCGGAAGTTCAATGACAATCAGATCAGCTGAACATTCATTATCTTTGCCCAAAACACAGGTATATTCGCCCTCATTCTCGACAAGTGTTTCGCGAATCAATAGTTTTCTATAAAACCCTTCAGTTATGAACTCAAAGTTGTGGTCCTTCTCATCGATAGGCTCTCCGTCTTTATGCCATTTAACGTCTTCTTCTTCACTCGATATCTTCACCTGTAATAACGTTCGACTGTTTTCCAGTACTTCTGTTTCCCGTAATCTCTCAATGAATTGCAATTTCTTCTGAATTATCTTCACTTCCGCCGAGTGTTCGCACTTTCCGATGGCATTAATGGCAACACATTTATAAACTCCGGAATGAATGGCTTTCGACAGACTTTTTATTATTAAAACACTTTCATTCTTACCGTCCTTTTGGACAATGGTTTTCGATGTCTTTATTGAACTTTCGTTTCGGAACCAATTTATTTGAGGCGTCGGATATCCAACATATTTGACCGAAAGCATTACTTCCGAATCTTCGACAACGAAGACATCTTTGAATGTTTGAGTAAACGATGGCTTTTGTTTGAGGTCTTCCAAATAGACAGTGACTCTTGTGGTGGCGAATCCGTCTCTATTCTCAGCCATTATCTCATACAAACCATCGTCTTCTGAAGAAGCGTTTTTCACTTCTAACCGATATATGTATTGAAAGATCCCTTCCTTTGACTTCAATTTAATTCTATCCGATTCTCTGACTTCTCTGCCATTCCTAATCCATTTCACTTCAGGCATTGTCTGTGCGCTAAGACATACTTCGATCTCAAAGTTTTGTCCTCTTTTTATGGCAATGTTTTCGGGCAACTGTGCGAACACCGGAGGAATGCCTTCCAATATATCCACAATCGATGATTCGCGCGAAAAACTTCTTCGACTTGTGATCACTGATTCCGTGTCCGAAAAGATGGCTAACAAAAGGAGAGATTTCAGTGCTATTGAAATGACTGAAACAGCCATACCTTCGACATTGAGGTCCACTGTATATGATTTTGAACCGATTGTATTCTTTGCCACAACTGTATATTTTCCCGAATCTTCAGGAAAGGCTTCTTTTATGATTAGTTTTGCGGTATTGTCTGAATCGTAGAAAATTTGTATCTCTTCGTTGGCCCTAAGAATTGACGAGTGCTTAAACCACGTGACAGTCGGCCGAGGATTGCCTTCAACTTTGCACTCGAAGACAACCGTTTGTCCAACGGATGCGTTAATGCATTGCAATTGTTTGACAAAAATTGGTCCAAACGTGTCATCGAGTTCTTCGACTGAATTGAAAATGAATTTACGTTAATATCAAATAATTGATCCAAAGATCAAAATAAATAATACTTTCAAAAACGGGTAAATTTTCGATCTTTTGTTCGATTTTACTCTTGAGTAGATGTGTATAAGAAGTGGAATCGACCAGAATTTTGGGTTCAATATAACCGCACTCATTAGTGATCCGTTTCCTGACGAACCACCAGTCGCTGGTATGCCTTTCCACTACATATATTCTGTCTCCCTCTGACACGGATAGCATGTTTGGCACTTCTGACACTTGTGTTATCGCTGCTATCAGTTCCTCAACCTATCAGTGATATAGCCATTAATTGAAGGAATTTAATAAAAATCAAATAAATATTGTTTTTAATTATTATAGAAAAGTAATATTTTTTAAGAGAAAGTCAAAGCTTTGAATACAAACTCATTAACACTAAAACATTCCATACATTCACTGTATTTTCACGACTATAATCACCGGGTTATCAAAAAAGTAAATTTTTAATGAAATCGACGAAAGATTTTATATTTTTATATTTTAAAAATCTTTTGAATTGTTCATCAAATTCATTATAAAAGACTTGAAGAATATCTTATAAAACAAAACAAAATTTGAACTCTAATTAGGTGTGGGCTATAGACAAGAAAAGACGGTTTTCATAATACATGTTCATGTGCTTCAGAAACAAATATACACCCTTAAAGGGTGTACTTTTTAAGTATTAATTTTAAAACAAATGAAACTAAGAATAAATACAAAGAATACCTGAATATCCTTTTTAATGGTGAGCGCAACGACTTCTTCGACATCAATATCTTTCTTTATGGTTAGTTCTGCCTCTTCTTCACAGATATTATAAGTCTTGTCATCAGTGGTAGACATCTTAATGGTAGCGCTTTCTTCCATGTGTTTAACACGTTCTTCAGTCGTCTTCGGTTTAGTTAGACATAAATCAAAACTCTTTTCCACTTCAGAAAAGTCTTTGACTCTCTTTTCAGGTATTCGTTTGGCTTTGAAATCACTTTCAATGAAATCTATTTCTTGAGATTTGGATGACTTTCTCATTGTTATATTGAATATGAGTTCCTCTTCTGAGACAATCTTATGGATGGGTTTTCTTTGTAAACTAATATTAATGTCTTCTTCAATCAGTTCATCATTTTGTTGAGTCTGTGATTCTTCGGCTGGAAGTGTGATCGAAGCGAAAACGTTCTCTTCTTCAATGGACACATTTTGGTCACCGATAGTAATAGCCTCTACTTCTTCGGCACTAATTTTTGGTTTATTTTTCTTTTTGATCGTAATATCAGTCGATATTTCATTGATTTGTCTTTTTATGTCCGAAACCAAATAACTAATGGTTTCTTCAGGTTTTTCTTTCGGTAATCGAAATGTTTGTTCCATTGTTTCAATGATTTCTTCTTTGGTTGACTTCTTTGGAAATTGTAATTTTAATGTTTGAATGTTGTCTTCATTGGAAGTGATTTCAATTGTTTCATGACTTTCAGTGTCAACTGATTGCTGTCTTTCACTTAAATGAATGGTTTGACTCTCGCTATAAGTCTTTGGTTTTGATTTCTTTTTAATCAATATTTCAGTCGATATTTCTTC